>MDKI01046226.1:0-87631 GCA_005239505.1 Nicotiana paniculata
GTGTATTTTATCATTAAAGCACATAAAATGCGAGGTAAATAATGCTTAAAATCACGAATTCTATCCACACATCAGGTAGGGTCTGGACTCCCCCTCATGCCTGTGAACTGGCAGGATCTGCTGGAAATAAACCAGCCTGGTACATGGTGTCCATGAATCTCATCATACAACCTATATCCTCTTGGAAGCCTGGTACTTTCATGAAGTCCGCTGGAGTAGGATTTACTGGAGGCACCTCGTCCTGCTCCTCTAAGATGGGATCCTCCGGTGGTCCAACTGGAATAGCTCTGGGATGCCCTCGTCCCCTACCTCGAGCCGATGCACTTCCCCTGCCCCTACCACGACCTCGGGCGGCGGGGATTTCGGCATCTCTCGGATCAGGAACATCGGATGCGCGCGTCCTCACCATCTGTGAGAGAATAGAAGAATGATTTTAAGTACATCACTGATTGCACGATAGAATAAAAAAATAAACAGAGTTTTCCTAAAACCTTGTAGCCTCTTGAAGATAAGTACAGACGTCTCCGTACCGATCCGCAAGACTCTACTGGGTCTGCCCGTGACTCGTGACACTTACGTGAACCTAGTGCTCTGGCACCATGTTATCACGACCCAAAATCCAACACAGGTCGTGATGGTGCCCAACACCGGAGTTAGGCAAGCCAACAGTTGTTTACTAGTAAGATTATCCTTATTTAACATACCAACCCCACATATTCCCAAATTTTTAAGCTTAGATCATTTAAATAAATGCGGAAACATTAACAAACTTAATTAAATACAACCACAATGATCATAATCCAATATATATACAGTCCCAAAATAAAGAGTCTACTATGTGTGTGCCAGGAACTAGTGTAACAAGTCAACAGACGAACTAGTAGAATATACAAAAGATGATACAAACTGTACTGCTGTCTGAGAGTAGAAGACATAAATAAGCGAAAGATAACTCCATAGCACTGCTGAGAATCACCAAAGGAGGCAGCTCACCAAGGAGTCAGGTCTAGAATATATGACAAGCTCCGGTTGGATAACCAGAAACACCAGCCTCAGAACCTATACAATTAAGTACAGAAGTGCAGCATGAGTACATAAATATATATATACCCAGTGAGTATCCCACCTAACCTCGAAGAGGTAGTGACGAGAGGTCAACATGACACTCACTAAGGTCCAACAGTAATAATACAAAATAGGATATAACGAAATGCAGTATACATGTGAGACAATAAGCATCAGATACCTATCAAATAAAAAAATCCAGAAAACTACTGAAAATAAGACAAAATGTACACTTTACTTTCCCCCCTAAATATCTGTCAAATCATTATAAATGGAAACAATACAAAATAGCCAAGCGCACAAAGGGTAAGACAACCCGCCGTAGTCGAAGGAATATCTAATCCCCCGCTCGAGAATCATACCTGCGACTCGGGTGCTGACCCATTTATTCCAAATTACCATAAAGCTCCCCTCGATCGCGAATCATACCTACGATTCAAGTGCTGACACACTTATACTGAATATCATAAAGTTTACCTCGATCGCAAATCATACCTGCAATTTGAGTGCTGACACACTTACAATGAATACCATAAAACTTCGCTCGATCGCGAATCATACCTGCGACTCGAGTGCTGACTCTCATATATATACATGTACATACCAAATTTATCAATAAGCTCAGTATGGGATATACTTGTAACAAGGACTATTCAACTAGGAATTCAAATGCAACTTTCCACATTTCCATATCAATTCAAAAGTAATAGGCAACTCAAAGAACACCTAAAGGTACATATAAGGCACATAGAAACATGCTTGTGATCCCTAAAACTACCTCACATAGCATGATAGTCTGTACGTACACACTCTCATCACTTTGTACGCACGTAGCCCCAAAAACATTTACCCACAACATATATAACACCTATGGGGACAATTCCCTCTTACAAGGATAGAATAAAGACTCACCTCATGTCAGATCTACCCCGCGGACCAAGGATGCGCCCGAACTCCGAACTCTACCCCCGAGAACTCGCAACTAGCCAAATATGGTACAATGACATCAATGCTTACTCAAGATAGGGAACTTATCCTATTTATTCAATAATTCAACATTCATGAAGAATTCCCAAAATCCAATCCCGAGCCCACACGCTCGAATTCTGAAAACTCAAAGAGGAATCGCTCATCCGAAGCCTAAGGATCGTTAATATATGATTTCTACTTGATTTTATAGCAATAAACGGGTAATTCACCAATTTCTCAAGAACCCTGAATTGTTACCCAATTCTTGACAGTAGTTAGGTCGTGGTGTGCTCTCCTCAAGATCACAAGATTCTAATGGTGGAGGAAAATTAATGAATGGGGTGAAATCCCGAGTTTAACAGAATATACAATGCCTGGCCTACAGGGATTCTGCACCTGCGGCTCGGGGACCGCACATGCGGTCTCGATCCTGCGAGCTGGAGCTCATACCTGCGGAAATGGAAGGGAAGGGCTAGGTTAGCACATGCAGAGATATGGCCGCACCAGCGGTTCCTCTCTTGCGGACTTTTTGTCCGCACCTGTGAGAAAAGGGGGACCTCACCTGGGGTCGCACCTGCAACTGGGCAACCGCACCTGCGATCACACCACATCAGGTGCACCAGCAGCTATTTTAGCCCCATTGGGTGCCCCGGAGGCCCCTGGGCCCACCCGAGCCCTCGTCCAAATATACCAACAAGTCCCAAATCATAATATGGACTCACTCGAGCCATCGGAACACCCAAAACAACGCTAAAACTCAAAATCACACCTCAAAACCTCGAGAACCAAAGTTAGGAACTTTAAGTTTTCGCTAACAACACGCCGAACCGACCCATACTACTCTGAATGACACAAAATTTTGCAAGCAAGTCATTTATAGGAACGTAAGGAACTTCTTATTTCAATATTGGGCGCTGAAGTGCTCCCGGATCATTAGAAATCTATTCCGAACATACGCCCAGGTCCAAAATAATCACACAAAGCTACCGGAATCGACGAAACTCGATTCCGAGGTCTTTTACCCAAAATGTTCACCGAAGTCAAACCTGACCTTAAAGGCTTAACCTTAAGGCACCAATTGTTCCTGTTGCACTCTAAACACCTCCGAAATCCCGGACCACTAGTTCCCGCAAGTCATGTATGATAAAAAGAAGCTATGGGAAGTTTCATTTAGGGGAAAGGGGTCTGATAACGCAAACTGATCGATCAGGTAGTTACAGATTTCTACCAAAATTCATAAACCCTCTTCTCCAAACCCCATAGGCAATTTTTTAAGAGATTTTTCACAATAGTCTCTTAGGTAAGTAATATTTAACTCGTTTCCTTCCATATTCATCAACTTCTATTAGATTCTAGGCCTAAAAACAATAAATCAAAGGTAGAAATTGGAATTTTTGGGTAGAATTAGGGCTTTTTGAATATTTTGAAATTTGACCTTGTTTTGGGGTCGAATTTCAAAACAAATTATATGTTCGGGCTCGTTGGTGATCGGGTTTTGGTCCGAACCTCGTGTTTCAACCAAGCGGGCCCGGGGTCAATTTTTGGAAATTTTTGAAGAATGTTGGGAAATCTAAAATTAGGCATTTAAATTGAATTGTTTAGCATTTATTGATGTTACTGAGTCAGTTATGTCTAGATATGATTGATTTGTAGTCAAGTTCATAAGGAAAGCGGTGCTAGAGACTTGATTTGGATTTCTTAGAGTCGAGGTAAGTATCTTGCCTAACCTTGTATGGGGGAACTACCCCTTAGAATTGAGTCTTCTATGTTCATTGTAGTCCGCGTATGCGAGGTGACGAGTGTGTACTCGAACTTGTTTGAAAATAAATTTCCCTTCGGGGATTTGGGCTCCTTATGCTCCCCGTATATGAATTGAACTTGTTATATCTGAATTCCTGATTTCTAGTCTTAACTCTTCCTGTTCAAATTAGAAGTACTTGCCTAGCATTCCTTGTTTATAATAAGATCTTAATTGACTTAAATGAAGACTTTGTTTTCCTACCGTCATATTATATTTTCCTTCATACGCTGCCTATGTGACTAGAACTAGTATAATTTTGCTCTATAAATATCTAACAAGAAATTGTAATATCTATACGTTGGTCAAGCATGCCCGTGAGTTGTACCTGGTGACTTAAGTGATTTTCCTCTTAAGTACTACTTGGGTTTAATAGATGACCGCCCGTGTTGATGGTATTCTTTGATGTTGCCTATTTACTGAGTATTTGTTCAAACTGAGTTTCTTCGGTGAAGCTAATTGTCTAAGTGAGATTGGTTATAGCTGATTCCCTTGCCGAGGTTATTTGGTTTCTTAGTTCTGAACTTGAATATATAGATTCATTGCCATATTTGCCTTGTTTTCCCCTTGTTACGCTATTCTCTCCTTGTGCTTGACATTCCTCTCAATGGCTACTTCTTATGAGTGAGTTTTTACCACTTTTGTGATTTAAGTCCTTGTATTGAATTGCTCGTCGCACTTTGTATTCAGCCTTGTTTGTTTCGCGTTGGTTGTGGCCATATACGTTGTTTCTGTCGCATTCTGGTTGTTTTCCTCAGTGACTGCATTGCATATTAATATTGGGACTACGGACATAGATTCGAGAGCTTTCCCCTGCACTGCATATTTAAATTGGGACTGCGGGAAGAGATCCAGGAGCTTTCCCCTATAGTGCATCACATATTTAAATTGGGGCTATAGACAGAGATCCAGGAGCTTTCCCCATATACTGCATCGCATATTTAAATTGGGACTACAGACAGAGATCCAGGAGCTTTCCCCTTGCACTGCATATTTAAATTGGGACTACGGACAGAGATCCGAGCGCTTTCCCCCTGTAGTGCATCACATATTTAAATTGGGACTACAGACAGTGATCCAGAAGCTTTCCCCCTGTACTACATCGCATATTTAAATTGGGACTACGGACAGAGATCCAGGAGCTTTCCCCCTGTACTGCATCACATATTTAAATTGGGACTACAGATAGAGATCCGAAAGCTTTCCCCATGTACTGCATTGCATGACAAAATTCTGAGTTGCGGACTGATGTTCTGGTAGTTTTATAATTCAGGAGAATTGGATCGAAAGATATAAATATATATATTGAAAAGTATATTTTGAAAAGCATTTATCTTGCAGAATAATGATAATTGAAAGAGCAGTACTTGGGAAAATATATTTTGAACATCACGTATTTTGATGTTATTTGAAAGAGCAGTACTTGGGAAAATATATTTTGAACATCATGTATTTTGATACTATTTGAAAGAGCAGTATTTGGGAAAATATATTTTTAACATCACGTATTTTGATACTAATTGAAAGAGCAGTACTTGGGAAAATATATTTTGAACATCATGTATTTTGATACTATTTGAAAGAGCAGTATTTGGGAAAATATATTTTTAACATCACGTATTTTGATACTAATTGAAAGAGCAGTACTTGGGAAAATATATTTTTGAACATCACGTATTTTTATGATATTTGAAAGAGCAGTATTTGGGAAACTATATTTGAACACCACGTATTTTGAATAGACTATGTTGTTAAGATTTCTCTTTATAAAAATATATAAATATACATTCAGAGAAAGTATGTTTCAAAGAAGAAGTTTCTCAATTCCGAAATGATTATATCTTTAAAGCTTTCAAAATAAACTCACGATATAAAGGTTTTCACTCGAAGGTTGACCAGTTTTATTGAGTTTATTGGCTAAGGCCTGACGTAGATAAATTGATGCAGTGCTGAGTTGCTAGTGTTTTATTGGGTTGTGATTCTCGCCATTTGGATTGCATTCTTTCCATTCTCTTTGCGTATTTCTATTATGATGTCGGTTGACCATAATTATTGAAGTTCTTTCCATATTATTCGATCATATCGTTAATTATATTGAAAAATATTTAGATAGATATTATGTTTCGGTCTTTTATACATTTATTCCTTTTTATTTAGTAGATCGTTGGTGTCTTGACTAGTCCTCGTCACTACTTCACCGAGGTTAGTCTTGATACTTACGGGGCACCGCTGTGGTGTGCTCATACTACACTTCTGCATATTTTTGTGTGCAGCTTCAGGTTATTGTCGTTGGTAGATGCGCAGATCATTGCTGAGGAGACTCAAGGTAACGTGCTGATGCGTTCGCAAGCTTCGGAGTCACCTTCTTGGTTTATTTCTATTCAAATGTACTTACTTATTCCTAGATAGTTGTATTTCAATTTGATAGAAAAATTTCGTAGAGCTTATGACTTGTATTTACCGGGTCTTGGGAAATTGTAAACTCTGTCAAGAATTCTAGTTCGAAAATTTTAAATTTCCTTTATTATTGTTGTTGTTCAGTGGAAATGTTAGGCTTACCTAGTCCCTAAGGCTAGGTGCCATCACGATACCCAACAGAGGGAAATTTGGGTCGTGACAACAATTATTTCTTTCAATTTCTTTACATACCAGTGCAATTCAAATGTAATGACTTCCCTTTTTGCTGGGGGATGCATCTCACGATGCAGGTAATGATTTACATGTTGACGATTCAGAGCGTTAGGATTCTCGTACCAGCTATTTGGTGATCCCCAGTCCTTTCGGGGCATTATCATTACCTTACATTCTTCAGTATTTTCAGACAGCCAGTGTTTTTAGTGCTTCATTAGAGACTTCATAGATTAGAGTACTAGTTATACATAGTCATAGGAATTTAAGGTTAAGCAATGTTGCTACATATATGTTTGACACTTATATTAGTGTTTCCGCATTTGATTTATATCATTTAGACTTTCAGTGTATCAACATGTGTTAGTTTATCTTTTTCATTCAGGATGTTATGGTATCACATGTTGATTCAGCAAGCCAGTTGGTTCGCTCGGCAACATGTAGTCAGGCACTGAGTGTCGTGTTACGTCCAGGCCCAGTTTCGAGGCGTGACAGGCGTGCAACCCGATCCCCCGTACAATTATATAAATCAACAGGAACAATTCAAAAACTCATTTACAAGAATTTCTACAACCAAAAGTATGAGTACATGGCAACAAGGGAACTACGTAAAAATCAAAGGAACACAACAACCTTTACTAGACAACAAGACATGTAAGGCACGTGGTAACTACGCAGGTAATCACAACAACTTGGACACGTAGCAGATATGCACATAGACATAGAAGAACTCAACAATTAAGAGGTAACAAGACAAGAATAAAGGCAATGACTAGAACCAAGGAATATAAGGGCCAAGTAACAAATAAAAGGTAAATAAGGGCTAACCACATCATATAGAACATGTAAAAGTAATCTAGCAACAAGATACCACATTTTTTCACAATTTAATCGAAATCATGGAAAGAGGCTGGACAATCTAAACAGGTCAATACCACATATAGGCTGTGTACCCACTCATCTCCTTCCATACACATCTTTCACACAACAACATAACACAATTAACTCAATTCCTAATGGGTAGTTTCCCCCACACAAAATTATACAAGATACTTACCTCAAAGAAGACAAAACGATAATCTAAAATGAACTTCACAGGTGCAATGACCTTCGGACGGCTCAAATCTAACCACAAAAACTTCAAAGAACAAATAAAGTTCTTAAGAAACTATTCCAGATTATAAAATCTCAATCTTTATCAAAATCTAAAAATCCATCCAAAAAAAGTCGACCCCAGAGGCCTGAACCTCGAAACCCAAAAAATTTCTCAAAAACCGAATACTTATTCTAATAAGAGTTCAACCATACTAAAATTATCAAATTCTGATACAATTTCATCCCTCAAATCATGATTTTTTATTTTTTAAAACTTTCTTCAAAGACCAACATTTTTTCTCAACTCAAACCACAAATTAAATGATAATAATAAAGATAAAATCATGGATATATTAAATTCTATGTGAAGAACACTTACTCAACTGTTTTTCTTGAAAACCCCACAAAGAATCGCTCAAAACCGAGCTCTACGAGTTAAAATATGATAAGAATGGCCTAACCCTCGATTTGGAAAATTTATATTCTGCCTAAGTCTGAAAGCATCACAAACGCGGAGTAAGGGACGCGTTCACGAAGAAGAAGAATTAAGGCTGCCAAGAAATGCTTCCCGAACGCGAAGACACGCTCGCCAATGCGGTGAAGAAAAGACGAGAACCTATGCGAACGCGTAGGAAAACACGCGAATGTAACGACCACCAGTGCTCAGGGTCTGGTTTCTACTACGCGAACGTAAAATGGAGGACGCGAACGTGATGAAGGAAATGTGCAGAGCTACGTGATCGCGAGGCAAACTACGCGAACACAAAGAAGGAAATTGAGGCGGTCAGCAGACACACTTCGCTCACGCAAAATGAGTTTCGCGATCACGAAGAAGAACACCAGAAAATAGAAACATCAGTTCAACAATATGATAAATTGGCCTATAGCCCACCCGAAACACTCTCGAGGCCCCTGGGACCCCGTCTAAACACACGAAAATATTCTATAACCTAACACATACTCATTCAGGGTCTCAAATGACATCAAACAAACGACGAAAATACAAATTACACCACGAATCGAACTTATTGTTGATACCCAATTTTTTCTCAAATTATATTTTAATTTGCATTTACACCTTCAAAATCAGGCTTTAATAGCAATTGGTATTTTTCTATAATTTTCCCATATTTTTGTTAACTTATCCAGTATTTTATTTTTAATAATCAATTACAAAATTACATTACAAATGATTTGAAAGAACATTTGTTGACTTAATGTATTATTTTTGGTCCTATTAATACAAAATTACTTCACAATTAGCCAAATTGACACTCCTTCACCGTAGTTGCAATAACTTTGCAATTATAGCCTAATCATGTGTTTTATGCTATTTTTTCCAGTAATTAGTAATTTATATTTTTAAAGTACTAATTAACCATTTTAATTTAATTTACTAAGCATAAATTTCATCTTTAAAATTATCATCTATTTTATAAATTATTTTAATTAATTTTAGTTGGGTATTTAACAATTAGCCCTTTTTATTTAAATTCTAGCCTAAATTAATCTTGGTCCCTAAGCCAATTAAGCTAGCCAAGACACCCCAAGCCCACTACAATATCCTACCCGGCCCAACCCCAAACCAATCTAGGTCGTTGATCAAATAAAATTAACGACCCAGATTTTTGTTACCATAATTAAACATACCTAACCCCCCTGACCCCCTCTCATTCTTACCGTCTCTCATCTCCCTACTCTCTCTCTCTCTCTCTAGTCTCTTCTAGAGACTTCCTGTCTCTTGATGTTCCGATGGATCTCTTCATCTTCTCCGGCCATCCCTTCGCCGGAAACCTTGAAACCTTCACCACCCTCCTACATCCTGTTGTTTACCTCACGCCGGTGTTTGCTATCTCTGAGGTCTACAGGAGACGTGGGTTGAATCCTCCTACCCCCTGGGCCTTGCTCACCATTATCCGACCACCTCTGGCTATCCGAGTAAGATCTATAACTTCTAGGTTTAAACCAGTAACATTTTTTGAGGTTTCTCTCATCTTTCTGGGTTCTCTTTGAAACCCTAATACTTAAACTCACTGGTTCTTTTAGATCTATGATAGATATGTGTATATTTTAAGCTATTTTGATGTTCTCTCAAAATTACTCTTTGATTTCAACTAGTGTTTCTAGAACCCTTCTTTAAACGGTTTTCCTACGATTTTTTAGTATTCTCCTAAGATTTCTACTCTGCTAGCGATTTATTGGAGTCTCTCTTTACCTGTGTTGAAAACCAAAATTTGTAGTCCTAAACCCTAGTCCCTGATTTTGTCTGTGATGATATTACTTGCATATGTATTTGTGTTTCCTGAGCTTTGTGATTCGCTGATGCTTTACCCTATGGTGTTCATATAAGTCTCTGATTTTCTTGCTTCTTATTCTTACATCCATGTTTACCCTATGATACATATGAATCCCTAACTTCGTATGGTTTTACTGTACTGTGGTTATTAGGGTTTCGAATTTCTTGAACATTGTTTATTTAATTCGTGTTAGTTAATGTTCTCCTTTTTTGAGTCATTGATTCCCTGGGATTGGTGTCCTTCACTGATCTCCTGAGGTAATACATTACTGATTTTGATCCATGAGTTATTCACTTGTCATATTTGATTAATTCTACTGTCTAATCGATTCTTAATTAGATTCTCTGAACCTAGGTTAATTACTTGTTCTATATGCTGAAATTATTTTTCATGTGTGTGGTTTTCCAGTCATACATGATACCTTTCCCTAATTGATGCTAATTTCAAGTAATCTGAACCTCACTTGAGGGGTTCCTGTTGATTTCCATCCTTCCATACCTTATTTTTCATAGTTAATCACGTTGTCAAGCTGATTCTTAAACGTTCCTTAATTAGAATGAACCTAGACTCTATTATTGGTTGTATACTTGTGCTATGCTAAAATGTTTCCTTATATGTTAATTCAGCCTCATATGGTTTCATTCCTATTTGGCATTGCTTATTACCGTTTGAATCTTAGACTCCTTGATTAAAGGAAGTCATCGCATCTGACCTGATTTTAATTGGTATATTTCTATAATTATTGTTGAATTATTATTCTTACCTTATTCCTTCTGCATGTTTTAAAACTATAAGTACCCTACCCTCTCATTAACAAAGATACGAACACTGGGGTTCAAAAACTATCTCTTACACTAAAAGGATCTTTGCTCTCTCTCTTGTGCTATTTGCTACTGTCTAATTGTTAGCCGGCTGCAAGCCAAGGCAAACCATTGTGCTATCTCTCTCTTACTCTTTTCATTCTACTTGCTCTCCTCTTCACTGGTATGTCATAGTTTAAATTCAAAGCTCCAACAACAATATGATTCTATATTTGTTTCAGTTCTTATTCTTTCTGGTTTGCTTCTATTTGTGGTTTTTCTGTGAAACCTATAGTTAAAATAAATACCTAGCATGCTGTCATGTCTTCCCTTTCCTTTGAACTAGTATACCCCTTTTATGTGTGTTTCTGAGCTTGACCTACCAATTGTTTCCTAGTTCTTGTATATTTACCCCAAATCCCAATCACTCCTCTATGTGGTTCTTCATGTCTAGTTTTGTGACTATGCCAGTATCGACAGGTTCCGAGCATGTTTAAACCAGTCCTATATCTTTGCCGGATTATTTTGTTTGCACCTAAATGTTCTATGTGTCCCTATCCCCAGTGTCCTTGATTGTCGTGGTTGAACCTGCCTTTGTTCTGTATGCTTTGGCTATGTATGAACTCATTTTTTGATGTTGTCTTTAGACTGTTGCTTATTACTATACTTCCTTTTCAAAATATGTTTGACTAAACAGACTCTATGGTTTAGGAAATGTTTCAACTAAATCTCTTTCAAAACCTTTTCAAAACTCATCCCTTGCACTTCACTTGATTCCTAGACCTTTAAGTTCTGCCCCCTCAGTGTGAGCACTGCTTTGGGACCTTGAGTTCCCTCTGAACTCTTACACACTGAGGCTGGTATTTCCACACTGCACATGCTCTATCTTGGCTATGAAATCTGCGTGTGGGCATTGCCCGGGAGCCCTTGAGGTCCTCAGGGAACTTTGACACACCCGGACTGTGAAAAGGCTATGAATACCATATGGAATAAGATTTGGAGGAATTGGCCCTGAGTGAAGGTTCCCTATAGAATAACTTCTTATTTTCTACTTTGTCTATGCAATTCATAATTCCTGGCTTGTAATAATCTGTAAATGACTCATGGGGCTGGATAGTGAAATGGGAGGGGTAACTACGCATGCTTAGTTATTACAAGGGTAGGAACCATGTTTGAGATTTATTTCTTATCTGCGCAATAGAAATCGCATGTAGGTTCACATCCATGCATTAAAAATCCTGCTCTTTAGGTCCCATGTACATTGTTTCAGCATCTTGTTTCACTACTGTCATTCATCACTTATAAAAATATGTGATAGGGTAAATAATGTTAATATTGGTATCTTCTGCAATCATGTTTCATATTGCTATGCGCACTTAGAAATCATGTCCCTATGATAACATTAACAAGTTGTACTCTTGCTATTCCTGAAATGGTGCATAATGTTGTGATTTTATATGCATTTAGAAATCCTATTTAGGTTATTATGCATCATGATGGATTAGACATCATGCTATAGGATAGTACTAATTTAACTGCACTTAATCTAAATACAGATATCTAAAACAGTCCCCTGTTCTAAACAACTGGTAATTAGTCCTTGCACATATTCAACACCTAGAATTGCATGGTATTAGCTATAAACAACCTAGAGTTGTTACCAAATCTGAATAACTGTTGGATGTTATCCTACACATAGGCAAGCCTTAGGTAATCAACTTATAAAATAAAACCAGAATTGTCCTTTGTGATTAGTGTTCAACTGTCAGCAAGCTTAAAACCAGTAGGCAAACCTGATTAAGACTTCCTCACTGAGTTACGCAATAAATTTGCCTTTGCTATTATCACTTAGACACCATGCCTAGGATCTGAATCTGGACCTTAATTGTGTATGAGACATGCTGTTTATATGCACTGTTTGTGGAGGTCTTTAAGATCTTTCCTGTTTATGTGCTGCCCTTTATCTACAGTTCTACTTGTTCATTATATGTCGCCTTAGCATTTTCACCTTTAAAACCCGAGGGTCTGCCTAGCACCTCCTTTAGGATAGGAGTCCTAATTTCCTCCGAGACTGATAAGAAGGGACGGGTAAGAGTATGCAATAGAGGTCGAGACCAACACTCAGTTTAGTTGCTTTCACAGGGTGGGAAAGGGTAGAATATGGATATAATGACTGGTGCGCTAATACCAAGTGTAGCCCCTCTTCGAGGAATGATTACCAGGTATTGCATTTATGTGATCCATATTATTATAAAATATTCTACCTTTTATATGCTTAGATTGTAATCCTTTCAAAAGCTAATCTTATTTACTGTTTTCAAACATCTGCATGCTTAAGACTTAAATCCCCTCTTATTTGAGTCTTTGTTTGTTTGTTTGCTAAGCCATACAAATTCACCTAAACCATTTGGCCGGGAACCACACTTGTGGATACTAGGGGGTGCCTAACACCCTTAGGATAATTTCAAGCCCTTGCCCAATCTTTGGTTAGTAATGTAGTTGTAATTGAACCCCTTAGGTGACCTAATGCACAATTAAAATCGTTAGGTGGTGATTCTTCGAAATATGCAAACCCCTTTCCAAAAGGAACGATTTGTCTCAACCAATGTCATAAACCCCTTTCAACCGGGCCCCGAAGGAGCGCTCGAGAAATGGGGAGGGGGGCACGACAGCATGGCGAATCTGCTGGGTATATCTAAGCTTTTACCATTTCAAATTGTTTCATGAATTTGTGCCTTTATTTTTGTTTAAATACCTGCACCCTTTACTTTTCCTCAAAGACGAAACTGACATGTCTCTTTGTTTTCTGTTGTAACTGCTTTAAATCATTACTGTTGTTTTTACCGCTTTCTTTAACGTGCAAATACATGACAACTTGTTTTATACTTATTGTTGCATAATTATGCTCAAAATTCGTACTCCACTCGTGAAAAACAAAATACTATAGCAACGCTTGATGAGTAGTTGCGCTCTTCCTATATTATTACCCACTAAATTCGGAAAGGCTTATTTGCGATAAAACTAGTCGATCAGCGGTGAAGTCGATGGTTCTGCGCCTTTCCCCCCTTGAGTAGTCCACTCAAGGGTACCGGTCTAAAACCCCATAGAAACCTTACTGTGTTGCACTGTTGCATATATCATGGCCAGGCCTAGTTGAGCTAAAGTTTCATCTGCACGATAGCTTTTAAGATAGAATTATCCAAAGTCCATTGGGTTTTCCTAAACCCAAATGGACGCCCTCGCGTTCTGTGCATTTATTTGGAAAACAAAATTATTCCTGCTAATTATTGACGTTGAATATTTGAGTCCGGTGGGGTAAGGGCCTAGCCGTATTTGCATTGTAGAAAAATGAGGCACGAAGGCCCCAGATTCGGCATGGTCTCAAATATCCACCCAAGACTGTTCATTTGGTGGGAGGATCTGCACTCTAGCGACAAAGCTATCGTTAGGAAACACTTGGGTAACCTACTATCTCTCCTGGAAATCAAGTGTAAAAAAATGATAATAGAGGCTACCACCATGTTTTGCGATCGTGAAAGGTCCGTGTTCCACTTTGGGAACATCGAAATGACGCCTTTGATAGAAGAGATAAGAGGGCTGGCTAACCTAGTATAGGAAAGTCCAGGGTTGTTGATGCCTGAGAACCGCACATGAAAAAGTTTCCTCAAAATGATGGTCCTGAAAAAGGTTGCAGAATTGGTATGTTTAGAGGATTCGTACATTCCTTTTGACTACTTGTACGAAAGGTATGGCTAAAGCAAATCATACCGTACCTGCCATGACGATTTTTCTATCACCTCTCTGGGACACGCCCATCGCCAAGTGTTCGTATTTATGGTTTGCTTTTTGGGTTTGATCGTGTTCCCGATGAACAAGGAAAGGATCCATACCATACTAGCCATGGTAACTAAGACCACAATGGAAGGGGTAGATGGGCAAGACTTTGACACTATGCCCATGATCGTTGCAGACATATATCGGGCGTTGGAAAGGTGTCAACAAGGAGAAAAGCATTTCGAAGGTTGCAATTTATTACTTCAACTCTGGCTCATGGAACATCTCCAAAGAGGTGAATACCGACAAGACATTCACCGCAGAATGTAGGATGACCACATCGCTTTCCATCACCCAAAGTGAATGAATTATATCCCCGACATGTTCGCTCAGCCTGAAAATGCCGAGGGATGGGTTGAGCTTTTTTATAACTTGACGGAAGAGCACGTTCAATGGATGTTTGAATGGTTTCCGACGGATGAGTCATCATTCTATCCCGAGAAGTATCATTTCTGATACTGATTGGTCTAAGGGTGACATACCCTTACGTCCCTCTTCGATTTATGAGGTAAGCAGGTAGGAAGCAAGTCATACCTCGGGTCGAGAAGATGAGCCATCTTCGAGCCGACTTTCAAAATAATGACAGTCCTCACAAGTGCCAAGCTCAACACCTGTGGCACTGCAGGATTATACTTGAGAAAGACACCATCGAACCAGACATGTATCATTCTGGTTGTACCCCTTTCTATCTTGGTTTGTTAGAAGAGGATTTGGGTGGCCAGAGCAAGCCGGGGTATGTCCGAGGTCACAGGGTTATAGATGAAAGGGCCGAGGCACAAGTAAAATACAACCAACTGCACAAAGGATCCGAAAATATGAGGATGATCACCACAAGATACATGAGTCCAACAAGAAATTGATCGAGGAATGGAAGGACATGGCTATCAGCGCCAACAAAGGGCTGGGGTACTTGGAACGAGGTATAGTCAAGATGGAAGAGAATTTCATCGAAAGAGTCGAGAATTGTCCAAAGGCTGAGGGGGCTGAAGAAGGATATCTAGCCAGAACCTACCTGTTGCTGGGACTTCGCGAGCTGGTAAAACTGTACAAGGAAAGCAAGAATGCCGAGTCTGGGAAAGGTCCTTCTGAGACCAAGTAGGTAGGAGTGTCTTTATTTTTCTCTATCAATGTAAAAGGCCAATGGCCATTATTGACTTTTATTTTCCGTCTATCGTTTTGGGATTTGTCTATTTTTCTTATCATTAAAATGAGGCATTTAGAATTTTAAGTTCTCCAAATCAATTTTTCGCTAGGCCTACCTCGGGCACAAAGAGGTTCCCAACTTAGGATGTGCTTTACATTTCTGCATTATGTGTTTAAATACCGCAATATTCTTTTTCATAATCCTCACTGACTTGGTTACCTTTTGTTTTTATTTTTTTTCCTTACTCCCGTCCCCAAAGGTTAGTTCGTGCATTCTTGCATCATCAGCTTATCGTACAAGATCCAAGGGCCCTCCACCTACTCCTCCTCCTAGTCATCCTAAGGGCAAATACAAAGGCAAAAGTAAGATGGAAGAGTCCAGCGGCACCAGAAAGGAGAATATGATTGAACGGTTAGAGGCCACTAATAGCCGATGTATTCAGGTCCTACATGAAAACATGTCACCACTTGAACAGAAATTGATGAAGTTTCGGGAAGAACTCGATCAAGTACGGAATCTGGCCAACCAGTCATTTTCCCTCAATGTCCCCGACGTCAACCTTTCAAATGCTCAAAATCATGCACCTCTACAAAATATCCCAAGACAGCAAAATCATCCCGCACCTCACCATCGCCACTCCCCAAAGAACCAAACTCTCCGGACACAGTGCAATGCTTGCCACATCATAAATAACACTCCATTACTCATCCCATAACCTCAAAACCCCACAAAGGACCATTTCCACACCTATAACAATCCTATCTATGTGGAAACCATGACCTACTCCACTCCGCCTATCTCACAGGCATCCGAGTCTGATGGAAAGAACTTACTTATCAAGAACCTGGCGGAGGAGCTTAAGAAACTGACCAGTAGAGTCCAGGGTGTTGAAGGAACCAAGGGAATTGAAGGGTTGAATTATGAAGACCTTTGTATACAACCTGATGTCGAACTGCCCGAGGGTAGAAACCTCCAAAGTTCGAAACGTTAGACTATACTGGTGATTCGAGAGTACATCTGAAGACCTATTTCGACAAGTTGGTTGAAAGAATCCGCATGAAGCTCTTCATGAAGAGTTTAAAGGGAGACGCATTGTCCTTGTACATCAGCCAAGACCCCAAGAAATTGTCAAACTAGGTAAGCATGGTGTCTGACTTTATGGACAGGTTTAGATTCAACAAAGAGAACGCACCAGATGTGTTCTACATTCAAACTTTGAAGAAGAAACCCACAGAAACCTTTCACGACTATGCTACTCGCTGGAGGTCCGAAGCCGCTAAAGTCAGACCTGCTCTAGAGGAAGAGCAGATGAACAAGTTCTTTGTCTGGGCTCAAGACCCGCAGTATTATGAAAAGTTAATGATGGTTGAAGGCCACAAGTTCTCTGACATCATCAAATTGGTTGAGGAGATTGAAGAAGGTATTAAAAGCGGTATGGTTACAAATTTTGAAGCCTTGCAAACAATTAATAAGGATTTACAGTCTGGTTGTGTGTCTAAGAAGAGAGACGTGGGAGCCGTAATGAGTGCACAAAGAGCCAATTCCCCACTCAAATACCAAGCTTATCCAACACCTACACTCACATACCAAGCTCCACAACCTTCCTACCAGCCCTCACCAAACTACCAAGCACCCTCACCTTCCTACCAAGCTCCACCACCTTCCTACCAAGCTCCACCGCCCACCTACAAATCTCCACCACCCACATATCAACCTACTTTGCCCAGATACTCACAACCCGCTCCTGTCTACCAAACTTATAATTCTTGGCCATCCCATTACCAATCACCCCTTGCACGTAAAAACTTCCCTAGACATTGTCCCAATTTTGATCGCCGCCCTCCAAAGCAATACACCGCCATAGCCGAGCCCATTGACCAGTTGTATGAGAAGCTCAAAGCTGCTGGTTACGTCACACATATCCCTGCTGCCACCCCTGAGAACCCTTCTCAGTGGGTTAACCCAAACAAATCCTGTGCGTACCATTTCGGCATGAAAGGACACACCATCGAAGAATGCCGCTCTCTGAAGGACAAAATACAGGCTCTCATTGACAACATGATTATTGTGGAAAAAGACCCCGCTCCAAACGTCTGCAACAATCCTTTTCTAGACCACAAGGGTAGATGTATCCATATGATTGAAATAGAAGATGATTGGGATCCCGAGGGATCAATCGGGTTGATCTCAGAAGGCGATGGCCCAAAGAAACCTGCAGTCACTCTCAAACCGATCATAGTCCAGATTCAACAACCTTAGTAAGTTAAGGTGAATATGTCTATACCACCTGAGTTTGAAGCAACACCACCTGCAAAGTCACCAGTGCCAATTGAAGTTGAGTTTGTATCTCTAGCAAATACACCGGCACCATTCAAGGTCACAGTCTTGCCACCCCGAAACCACATTCCGTTTGAAGTAAGGATGGCCACACAAATTCCGGTGGCAATTTCAACCATGCCACCCTTCTATTCAAACGATGTCCCTTGGGACTATACAGCCGAGGCGAGAAGGAAAGGTAAGGTTAGGTCTGAGGATGTTGTCGTAACAGAGGGTCTGACGAGAACTGGTAGGGTCTACACCCCTGAGCATCTGTCGAATCAAGCCAGCAGGCTGCCAACCGGCCTCCCCTTATCGAAACAAGTCCCGATGACCTTGTGAGAAAGGTACATGCTAAGGAGTATTCAGTCATCGACCAGCTGAACAAGACACCGGCACATATATCCATCCTCTCTTTGCTACAGAATTCAGAAACACACCGAAATGCTTTGTTGAAAGTGTTGAGTGAAGAATATGTGCCAAACAACATCACTACCGGGGAAATGGCCAATATGGTAGGCCAGGTACTAGAGAGTCATTAAATCACTTTTCATGAGGACGAGCTACCACCTGAAGGATCGGGCCACAACAAAGCGTTGCACATCACAGTGCAATGCGAAGATCATTTCATCACAAGGGTCTTGATCGATGGAGGTTCCAGTCTTAACATCTCTCCATTGATAACACTCAAGAAACTAGGTAAAGGGCTACATGAGATAAAGGATGGAGCGATCAATGTGAAATCCTTCGACGGTTCTCAGAGGTCCACCATGGGGGAGAACTGTCTGTGTCTGCATATGGGACCGACTTGGTTCGAAGTGGATTTCCAAGTGATAGATGTGCCAGCATCCTACAACCTATTGTTAGTACGACCCTGGATTCATGCTGCTGGGGCCGTATAATCAACACTGCATCATGCGGTAAAATTCGAGTGGAACCACCAAGAGGTGATTATTCATGGTGACGGTAGCAACCTCATTTATAGTCGTGAAACTGTTCCGGTGATTCACGGAAAAAGGAAGATAGGCGGGGGAAGTTACCACCACATTGAGCGGGTAAATGCTATCCAAAATGAAAAGTGGTGGGATAGAAAGATTGAGATCATCCTGAACTGGAAAGGATATGAGCCAAGCAAAGGGCTCGGAAAGAACCTCCAAGGGATCACGAAGCCCATAAAGCTCAAGAAACATGGTACCATTTTCTGTCTGGGGTATGAGTACACTTGGCAGGAATTCAACGAATGTTCGCCGCCTTGGCGCTGTCCCTATTACCTTTAGGAGCAGCTGATACCTCATCTTGAGCAGACTTTATAGAAGTCCAACATTATTTACGGATCAGACGAAGAAGAAGCACTTGCAGCAATGAGGAGTTTGTTCCTAGAAGACGAGGATATGGATTTCTATGTTGGTCTCAATGAGGAGGGGGAGAAAGGCCCTTCCATACAGACTATTAGAAAGGGGACATATCTCAAGAACTGGTCTATCAAGACGAACAAAGCCCGACGAGCCTCATGGTAGCAAGGTTAAAACAAGCATTATTTATTGTTTTATTCACTAAATGATTTTCTTCTTCCTGTATTTTTCAATTTCTACAATAAGATCTTCAATGTTCAAAACAGTTATTCAATTCATAAAAGCATCTAGTAAATTTCTCTTACGAATTCGATATTTATTGTTATTGTTTTCTCTTATTACTTTATTTATACAACATTACTATTACTTGTCTTGATGAACTGACGACTGTGACATGCAAGGAGACAACGCAGCAAACGAACATTGATTCAGACGAAGACGACATACCTGACAAGATTGTCAAAGAAGTTGACAACTTTGAGAACAGACCTAAGTCCAACCTGGACGAGACTGATGTTATCAACCTGGGAGATTCAGAAAACGTCAAGGAGACTCGCATCAGCATTCATTTGTCACCATCAGAAAAGAAAGAATACTCACAGTTTCTAAAAGAGTATGAGGATGTATTTGCATGGTCGTATGCTGACATGACTAGTCTAAGTATGTCTATTGTGGCTCACAAACTGCCAACCAATCCAACGTGTCCTCTGATGAAACAAAAGCTCAGAAACTTAAAACCCGACATGAGTTTGAAAATCAAAGAAGAAGTTACCAAGCAGATCAACACCAAAGTTCTCCAGGTAGTGGAGTACCCGACATGGTTAGCCAACATTGTACCTGTGCTGAAGAAGGACGGGAAGGTCAGAGTCTGCGTTGACTACCGGGATCTCAACCGGGCCAGTCTGAAAGACGAATTCCCCTTACCAAATGTACACATTCTGATTGACAACTGCGCCACGCATGAATTGCAGTCCTTCGTGGATTGCTTCGCTGGTTATCACAAGATTTTGATGGATGAGAAAGATGCTGAGAAAACGGCGTTCATCACGCCATGTGGAGTGTATTGTTACAAGATGATGTCATTCGGCCTAAAGAATGTAGGGGACACCTACATGAGGGACATGACCACCATATTCCATGACATGATTCACAAGGAGATCGAGGTGTATGTAGATGATGTCATTATCAAATCAAAGAAAGATGTTGATCACGTCGATAATTTGGGGAAGTTCTTCAATAGATTGCGAAAATACAATCTGAAACTAAACCCCGTGAAGTGTGCATTCGGGGTTCCTGCTGGGAAGTTGCTGGGGTTTATTGTAAACCGTCGGCGAATAGAATTGGATTCGTCAAAAGTCAAAGCCATTCAAGAACTACCACCACCAACGAAAAAGAAAGATGTGATGACTTTCTTGGGGAGGCTTAATTACATCAGCCGATTCATAGTACAGTCTACAGTCATATGTGACTCAATCTTTAAGATGTTGAAGAAGGACGCTGCGACCAAGTGGACCGACGATTTCTGATACCAATTGTCACGGGATGAATTTCAACAATCATCGTGAGGACAACTAGCTAGCTACAATGCTACGGTCTAGTTTGAGTACCAAGTGTAGGATAAGCACAAAAACGTGCTAACGATGGCACTACTTCGTACACACATGTGCTGGAAAGAAAATGAATCAAAGGCACACAAAAGGTTTTGGAGGCCAAGGCCAATTTTCAGATTATATTCAAGAGAAAGGGAATCAAGGAATATTTGTGAACACCGCCAGTCCTAGTACCACCCGAGCCAGGCAGACCTCTATTACTCTATCTTGTCGTGTTAGATGGAGCTTTCGGCTACGTTCTGGGGCAGCATGATGAAACGGGAAGGAAGGAACAAGCTATTCATTAGAGCATACATGTTGTGCTCTAACTTGGGTCACCCAAAAGCTGAGGAATTACTTCTGTGCCTACACAACATATCTCATATGAAGGATGGATCCATTAAAATACATCTTTCAGAAGACCATGCCCACTGGCAAGCTAGCCAAGTGGCAAATCCTGCTGAGCGAATTCGACATTGTTTACATGACTGAAAGGCAGTTAAAGGACAAGCTCTGGCAGACCCATCTTGCTGATAATCCCGTAGGCGGAGAATAAGAACCCCTGAAAACATATTTTCCTGATTTAGAGGTATCATTCATAGGAGGAGATATTGCAGAACCCTATGATGGTTGGAGGGTGTTCTTTGATGAAGCAGCAAACTTCAAGGGAGTCGGTATTGGAGCATTCCTAGTATCAGATACCGGTCAGCATTATCCGATATCCGCAAAACTCAGGTTCCCTTTCACCAACAATATGGCCAAATATGAAACCTGCATCTTAGGGCTCAATATGGACATTGACATGAACGTGCATGAGTTGTTAGTGATCAGTGATTCAGACTTATTAGTACATCAGGTACAAGGAGAATGGGCAACAAGTAATTCCAAGATACTTCTGTATCTGCACCACGTACATCAATTAAGAAAGAGGTTCTCAAAGATAGAGTTCTGGCACGTCCCTAGAATCCATAATGAGTTCGCCGACACATTGGCTACTTTATCCTCAATGATCCAGCATCCGGACAAGAATTTCATTGACCCTATTCCTGTAGAGATCCATAATCAGCCAGCTTACTGTGCCTATGTTGAAGAAGAAGCATACGGAAATCCTTGGTTTCATGACATCGATGAGTAGTTGGAAAAAGGAGAATACCTCGAGCTTGCAAATTCCACTCAGAAACGCACACTTCAGAGATTGTCCAATAATTTATTTCATAGCGGAGGAATCCTGTACAGCGGGACTCCCGATTTGGGGTTATTAAGGTGTGTTGACGCAAAAGAAGCATCAAAATTGCTGGAAGAAATTCATGCTGGGACCCGTGGCCCACATATGAATGGTTTTGTTCAAGTAAAGAAGATACTCCGACTGGTTACTTTTGGATGACTATGGAAACGGACTGCATCCAGTATGTTCGGAAATGCCACCCCTTCCAGATACATGGAGATATGATAAAATTGCCTCCAAGTGAGCTCAATGCAACCAGCTCACCATGGTCGTTCGCCGCTTGGGGTATGGACGTTATTGGACCAATCGAGCCTGCCGCCTCCAATGGCCACAGGTTCATTCTGGTCGCCATTGACTACTTCACTAAATGGGTTGAAGCGGCCTCCTACAAAGCAGTTACTAAGAAAGTCATGGCCGACTTTGTCCGCGGCCGCATTATTTGTCGGTTCGGAGTTCCTGAGTCAATCATCACCGACAATGGTTCTAATCTCAACAGTGACTTGATGAAAGCTATGTGTAAAACTCTCAAGATCAAACACAAAAATTCCACAGTATACAGACCACAGATAAATGGAGCCGTAGAGGCTGCTAACAAAAACATCAAGAAGATACTAAGGAAGATGATAGAAAGGCACAAGCAGTGCCATGAAAAGTTATCATTCACTTTATTGGGATACCGCACCACTGTCCGCACATCAACAGGGGAAACTCCATATATGCTAGTTTATGGTACAGAGGTTGTTATTCCTGCCGAAGTGGATATTCCATCTCTAAGAATTATACAGGAAGCTGAGCTCAACAATGTAGAGTGGGTAAGGAGACGTTATGAGAAACTAGCCCTCATAGAAGGGAAGAAAATGAATGCAATATGTCACGGTCAACTATATCAGAACAGAATGGATAGGTCCTTCAATAAGAAAGTCAAGCCGAGATGATTCACACCGGGGCAGCTGGTGTTAAAGAAAATATTTCCGCATCAAGATTAAGCCAAGTGTAAGTTCTCTCCCAACTGGCAAGGTCCGTACATGGTTCATAGAGTGCTGACAGGAGGAGCACTCATACTTGTAGAAATGGACGGAAAAGTTTGGCCGAAACCGATCAATTCAGATGCAGACAAACGCTACTATGTGTAATCTTTATGCTTTCTCAGTGATGTAAATTGAACTACGCCTGACCCGATACCCGTTCAAGAGGGGATATATAGGCAGCCCTATGGGTTCGGTCACAATTCAATAAAAATCTATTATTCCCCGCAATTGAAAAATGAGGCAGAATTTTGAGGAGGACCCTTAAAATTCTGAAGCGAGCAGCAGTCCACAAACATTCACCCAGCCAACTGGGGTAGAATTTTTAGGAGCACCCTCAAAATTCTGAAGCAAGATCAGCCAATCACCGCACCAGCAGTAGTTGGAGGCGTCCACCCAGCAAACTGGAGCAGAATTTTGGAGGACCCTCAAAATTCCGCAGCAGGAGAGGTTCCAATATCTCGAGCCGTCTCATGTCGTCGCTTTGTCTAAAACTATTTTAGATTATATATTATACTTTTATAAAATTATGCATATTTATTATTTCTGAAGTAGCTTGTTTAGCGAACGCTACCCCAATGATACAGACAGTATCATAATCAATCAAACGAGCCAAGTAGAGCCAGCGGGAATGCCAACTAACCTCCCCCCTTTACAAACTCACGATCTTTCTTTGGATGCAGGCACAAAATTTCAAAAGCCCCAAAATATATTATCCTCTCAAAGGACAGACATTGTTCCTTAAACTCGTCGCACATGCCAACATTTATTATCAGCACAAACGATGCTTCATTAGCACAATGATCTACCCCAATTTAACACCAGCTAAGAATTTTGGTGGTCCTTCCTTAATCTTGCATACGGCTACCATTCTACCTTCCGAGGTTAAACGCTACCTCCATCTGCATTCGCATCTTGCATAAGGCTACCATTCTGCCTTCCGAGGTTAAATGCTACCTCCATCTGCATTCGCATCTTGTATAAGGCTACAATTCTGCCTTCTGAGGTTAAACGCTACCTCCATTTCCATTCGCATCTCGCATAAGGCTACCTTTCTGCCTTCCAAGGTTAAACGCTACCTCCATCTAAATTTTTATCTTGCATAAGGCTACCTTTCTTCCTTCCGAGGTTAAATGCTACCTCTATCTGCATTCGCATCTTGCATAACGCTACTTTTCTGCGTTCCGAAGTTAAATGCTACCTCCATCTGCATTTGCATATTGAATAAGGCTACCTTTATGCCTTCCGCAGTTAAACGCCACCTCCATCTGCATTCGCATCTTGCATAAGGCTGCCTTTCTGCGTTCCTAAGTTAAACGCTACCTCCATCTGCATTCGCATCTTGCATAAGGCTACCATTCTGCCTTCCGAGGTTAAACGCTACCTCCATCTGCATTCGCATATTGCATAAGGCTACCATTCTGCCTTCCGAGGCCAAACACTATCTTTCCTTTACTTCTCAAAAGTAGCCAATACCTCTAGCACTATTTAATGCGCTTTCCCTTTGGGATAAGCTCTGCCCTTTAATTCAAAAGACTAAGCTTTGTCTTGATGGTATCATACTATTGCATCTCCATGGGCTGAAATATCGCCAACTTATCCAAATGCATAATCGTTTGGAGACGCCATTTTCATGGCCCGAGAACACCATGTCATGGCTTGAGGATATCTTTTATCAGTTTGCATATCATTATTCAAAGGCATCATGGTTCGGAGGCACCATCTTCATGGCCCGAGAACATCATTTCATGGCCTGTGAATCCTGCATCAAGCAGTTCATGGACCAAGACATCTTGGTCTAAAGACGTCATCCAAAACCGTCTAAGGACCGCATTCATAGTCCAACGGAAATTTGCATCATGTTTAAATTACGCACGATATGCTTGTATTACTCATTTTCAGGTAACCCGACAAGAAAAAACTATCCCGGCAGGAGCGATCCCGCTCCAGTTTTCCTAATTACCCCTTAAGTCGTTCATAAAAACTTCATCGGTATACTTCACCGGTGACTCCTGAAATACATACGGCCTGATTCCTGTAAAACCAGGGATATGTAGGAAACTCAGAAACCAAGTTGCGGCCTAAACCTCTTCAAACCGCTTTGCTCGGTCAAAATTGGCCATCATGTCTTTACCTGACAACTCTTTCATCCTTTCCGGGTAAATGGGGGTAGCTGTTGATACCCAATTTTTTATCATGTTATTTTTTAATTTGCATTTACACCTTCAAAATCAGGCTTTCATAGCAATTGGTATTTTTCTATAATTTTCCCATATTTTTGTTAATTTATCTAGTATTTTATTTCTAATAATCAATTACAAAAAAACATTTCTTGACTTAATGTATTATTTTTGGTCCTATTAAGACAATACTTCACAATTAGCAAAATTGGCACTCCTTGGCCGTAGTTGCAATAACTTTGTAATTATAGCCTAATCATGTGTTTTATGCTATTTTATTGCAGTAATTAGTCATTTATATTTTTAAAATACTAATTAATCATTTTAATTTAATTTACTAAGCATCAATTTCATCTTTATAATTATCAACTATTTTATAAATTATTTTAATTAATTTTAGTTGGGTATTTAACAGTTAGCCCTTTTTATTTAAATTCTAGCCTAAATTAATCTTGGTCCCTAACCCAATTAAACTATCCCACACCCCCAATCCCAATACAATATCCTACCTGGCTCAACCCCAAACCAATCTGAGTCGTTCATCAAATTAGATCAATGGCGATTTTTGTTACCATAATTAATCCTACCTAACCCCCCTGACCCCCTCTCATTCTCACCGTCTCTTATCTCTCATCTCCCTACTCTCTGTCTCTCTCTAGTCTCTTCTAGAGACTTCCTGTCTCTCCATGTTCCGATGGATCTCTTCATCTTCTCCGGTCATCCCTTTGCCGGAGACCTTGAAACCTTCACCACCCTCCTGCCTCATATGGTTCCCTCACGCTGGTGTTTGCCATCTCTAAGGTCTTCAAGAGACCTGGGTTGAATCCTCTTACCCCCGGGCCTTACTCACCATTCTCCGGCCACCTTTTGCTGGTCCAGTAAGATCTATAACTTCTGGATTTAAACCAGTAACATTTTTTGAGGTTTCTCTCATATTTCTAGGTTCTCTTTGACACCCTAATGCTTAAACTCCCGGTTATTTTAGATCTAACATAGATCGGTGTATATTTTAAGCTATTTTGATGTTTTCTCAAAATATTTCAGATGTTCTCTCAAAATGACTCTTTGTTTTCAACTAGGGTTTCATGACCCTTTCTTTAAACGGTTTTCCTACGATTTTTTAGTATTATCCTAACATTTCTACTGTGTTTAGCGATTTATTGGAGTCTCTCATTACCTGTGTTGAAAATCCTAATTTCTAGTCCTAAAACCTAGTCCTTGATTTTGTCTGTGATGATATTACTTGCATATATGTCTGTGTTTCATGAGCTTTGTGATTCGCTGATGCTTTACCCTATGGTGTTCATATATGTCTTTGATTTTCTTGCTTCTTCTGCTTACATTCATGTTTACCCTGTGATACATATAAATCCCTAACTTCGTACGGTTTTACTCTGTTGTGGTTACTAGAGTTTCAGATATCTTGAACATTGTTTATTTAATTCGTGTTAGTTAATGTTGTCCTTGTTTGACTCATTGATTCCCTGGGATTGGTGTCCTTCACTGATCTCCTAGGGTAATACATTACGGATTTTGATCTATGAGTTAGTCATTTGTCTTATTTGATTAATCCTATTGTCTAATCGATTCTTAATTAGATTTTCTGAGCCTAGGTTAATTATTTGTTCTATATGATGAATTTATTTTTCCTGTGTGTGGTATTCCAGTCATACATGATACCTTTCCCTAATTGATGCTAATTTCAAGTAATCTGAACCTCCCTTGAGGGTTTCCTGTCGACTTCCATCCTTCCTTACCTTATTTTTCGTAGTTAATCACGTTGTCAAGCTGATTCTTATACATTCCTTAATTAGACTTTGTTGAACCTAGACCCTATTATATGTTGTATACTTGTGCTATGCTAAATTGTTTCCTTATATGTTAATTTAGCCTCATATGATTTCATTCCTTATTTGGCATTGCTTATTATCATTTGAATCTTAAACTCCTTGATTAAAGGAAGTCATCGCAACTGGCCTGATATTAATTGGTATATTTCTATAATTATTGTTGAATTATTATTCTTACCTTATTTTTTCTGCCTGTTTTAAAACTATAAGTACCCTACTCTCTCATTAACAAAGATATGAACACTGGGTTCAAAAACTATCTCTTACACTAAAAGAATCTCTGCTCTTCTCTTGTGCTATTTGCTATTGTCTAATTGTTAGTCGGCTGCAAGCCAAGGCTAACAATTGTACTCTCTCTCTCTCTTGCTCTTTTCATTCTGCTTGCTCTCCTCTTCACTGGTATGTCCTAGTTTAAATTCAAATCTCCAACAACAATATGATTCTCTATTTGTTTTAGTTCTTACTGTTTCTGGTTTGCTTCTATTTGTTGTTCTTTTGCGAAACCTGTAATTAAAATAAATTACTAGCATGCTATAATGGCTTGCCTTTCCTCTGAACTAGTATACCCCCTTTTATGTGTGTTTCTGATCCTGACCTACCAACTGTTTCCTACATGTTGTATATTTACCCCAAATCCCTATCACCCCTCTATGTGGTTCTTCATGTCTGGCTTTGTGACTATGACAGTATCGGCAGTTTCCGAGCATGTTTAAACCAGTCCTATATCTTTGTTGGATTATTGTGTTTTTAACTAAATATTCTATGTGTCCCTACCCCAATGTCCTTGATTGTCGTGGCTGAACCTGGCTTGGTTCTGTGTGCTTTGCTTATGTATGAACTCATTTTTTGATGTTGTGTTTAGGCTGTTGCTTATTACTATACTTTCTTTTCAAAATATGTTTTACCAAACAGACTCTATGGTTAATGAAATGTTTCAACTAAATCTCTTTCAAAACCTTTTCAAATCTCATCCCTTACACTTCGCTTGATTCCTAGACCTTTAAGTTCTGCCTCCTCAATGTAAGCAATGCTTTGGGACCTTGAGTTCCCTCTAAACTCAGACACACTGAAGCTTTCCACACTGCACATGCTTTATCTTGGCTATGAAATTTGGGTGTGAGCATTACCCGGGAGCCCTTGAGGTCTTTAGGGAACTTTGACACACCCGGACTGTGAAACGGCTATGAATACCATGTGGCATAAGGTTTTGAGGATTTGGGCTTGAGTGAAGGCTCCCTATAGAATAACTTCTTATTTTCTACTTTGTTTATGCAATTCATAATTCCTGGCTTGTAATAATCTGTAAACGACTCATGGGGGCTGGATAGTGAAATGGGAGGGGTAACAACGCATGGTTAGTTATTACAAGGGTATGAACCATGTTTAAGCTTTATCTTTTATCTGCGCAATAGAAATCACGTGTAGGTTCACATTCATGCATTAAAAATCCTGCTCTTTAGGTCCCATGTACACAGTTTCAGCATCTTGTTTCAGTACTATCGTTCATCACATAGAAAAATCTGTGATAGGGTAAATAACGTTAATAATCGGTATCTTCTGCAATCATGTTTCATATTTCTCTGCGCACTTAGAAATCATGTCCCTAGGATAACATTAACAAGTTATACTCTTGCTATTCCTGAAACGGTGCATAATGTTGTGATTTTATGTTCATTTAGAAATCATGTTTAGGTTATTATGCATCATGCTGCATTAGACATCATGCTATAGGATCGTACTCATTTAACTACACTTAATCTAAATACAGATATCTAAAACAGTCTCATGCTCTCAACAACTGGTAATTAGTCCTTGAACATTTTCAACACCTAGAATTGTATGTTATTAGCTATAAATAACCTAGAGTCGTTGACAAATCTGAATAACTATTGCGTGTTATTCTACACCTGGGCAAGCCTTAGGTAATCAACTTATAAAATAAAATCAGAGTTATTCTTTGTGATTAGTGTTCAACTGTCAGCGTGCTTAAAACCAGTAGGCAAGCCTGATTAAGACTTCTCTCTAAGTTATGCAATAAATTTGTCTTTGCTATTATAACTTAGACAACATGCGTAGGATCTAAATCTGTACCTTAATTGTGTATGAGACATGCTGTTTATGTGCACTGTTTGTGGAGGTCTTTGAGCCCTTTCCTGTTTATGTGCTACCCTTTATCTGCAGTTCTACTTTTTCATTATATGTCGACTTAGCTTTTTCACCTTGAAAACCTGAGGATCTGCCTAGCACCTCCTTTAGGATAGGAGTCCTGATTTCCTCCGGGACCGATAGGAAGGGACGGGTAACAACATGCAATAGAGGTCGAGACCAACACTCGATTTAGTTGATTTCACGGGGTGGGAAAGGGTATAATATTGATATGATGACCGGTGCGCTAATATCACATGTAGCCCTTCTTCGAGGAGTGATTACCGGGTATTGCATTGATGTGATCCATATTATTATAAGCCTAGGATACCTTTTATATGCTTAGATTGTAATCCTTTGAAAAGCTAATCTCCTTTACTTTTTTCATACATTTGCATGCTTAAGACTTAAATCCCCTCTTATTTGATCCTTTATTTGTTTGTTTGCTAAGCCATACAAATTCAAAGAAACCATTTGGTCGGGAACCACACTTGTGGATCCTGAGGGGTGCCTAACACCTTCCCCTTAGGATAATTTCAAGCCATTTCCCAATCTCTGGTTAGTAACGTAGTTGTAATTGAACGCCTTAGGCTCCCTAATGCACCGTTAAAATCTTTAGGTGGCGACTCTTCGAAATATGCAAACCCCTTTGCAAAAGGAACGAGTTGTCTCAACCAATGTTATAAACCCCTTTCAACCGGGTCCCGAAAGGAACACTCAGGGAAAAGGGGGGGGGGGGCGCGACACTTATGAACTTTCAATCCTCCAGCTTCAAATACTAATGTTGCAACCTATCGAATCAACCCAGAATGACGTCAAATTTTGTAGACAAGTCCCAAATGACATAATGGAGTTGTTCTGTCATGACCCAATCGGTCGTTTTGAGAGTTAGAGCCCTGATCCCCTATTAAATATTTTCCCCGTATCTAATTCTTTTATTTTTTGTTGCCGGGAGGGTTCGTATTTGTTTTTGAAGTGAATTGAGACACTTAGTCTCTTATTTGTTAGCTTAAGTTGGAAAAGCCGATCGGATGTCGACTTGTTGGTAAACGACCTCGATTTCAAATTTTGATGGTTCTGTTAGCTCCGTTAGGTGATTTTGGTCTAAGAAGTGCGTCCGGAATGTGATTTGGAGGTCTGTAGTATACTTAGGCTTGAATTGGCGAAAATTAGAATTTTGGTGATTTTGGTCGGCAGTGAAAATTTTGATATCGGACCCAGAATGGAATTCCAGAAGTGGGAGTAGGTTTGTAGTGTCATTTTTTACTTGTGTGAAAAATTTTAGGTCATTTGGACGAGATTTGATATATTTTGACGTTGTTTGTAGATATGGAAATTTCAAAGTTCATTAGGCTTAAAACTGTGCATAATTCGTGTTTTTGATGTTGTTCGGTGTGATTTGAAGGCTTAACTAAGTTCGTATGGTGTTTTAGGATTGGTTGGTATGTTTGGTTGAGGTCCCAGGAGCCTCGGGTGAGTTTCGAGTGCTTAACGGGTTGAAATGGACTTAGGTGAATTGATGATGTTGCTGTATCTGGTGTCATCGCACCTGCGCACTTTGGTCCGCAGGTGTAGAGCCGTAGAAGCGAATTTTTGGGAAGAGTCAGGGATTTTGTGTGAGGGGAATTCCGCATCTGCCATGCCCGCAGGTGCGAGTGAAGGAATGCAGGAGTGGTCTGGGACCGCAGAATCGGAAAAGGGTCTGTAAGAGCGCATCCGCAGGTGTCGCCCTTCTTTCGCAGATGCAGCCCTTTCCATCGCAGGTGCAGCATCGCAGATGCGATGCTTGGCCCGCATGTGTGAGATCACTGAATAAAAGGGGAAATTTTGAGTTGGGTAACGATTCCTAATCCTATTTTGATCATATTTCATTAATCCATGGTTGTTTTCTTCATTAAACTAATGAATTTGAGTGAGGAAGTTGGGAAATTGGGGGAAAAGTTCCTCAACCAAAAATCTGAGATTTAAGTGGGATTTAGGCATCAGATTTGGATGATTTTTGTAATAGTGAACTCGTGAGTGAATGGGTGTTCTTATTTGGTAACTTTTACTCGATTCTGATACGTGGGCCCATGATTATTTTGAGCAATGTTTCCAAATTCCTTGCTTTAACTTTGATTTCGTTCGTTAGACTAGTTCCTTGTAGTTGTATATATATTATGTAATTGGTTTTGATTACATTTGGTCCATTCGAAGTCGGGTACTCGTGGCAAGAGTTTTATTTAAGATTGATTTGAGCTTGGTTCGAGGTAAGTGGCTTGCCTACCTTATGTGGGGGAAACTCCCTGTAGGATTGGTATTGTTGTTGTTATATAAGAGTTGTGTACGTGAGGTGACGAGTATGTACACAGGGAAACTTTGTCTTTCCTCTTTTTTGAACTTATTAGTTTATGTACCACTATGTTAGACTAAGAAAGCATGCCTATTTGACCTAACCGTATACTTGAACTACGCGCATCATGCCTTGTTGTTTTACCTGCTTTTCCTTAGCTTACACTTAGGATAAAATTTGAGACTCCGTACTATAAATATTGAATCCTGTCGTATTGCTGCATATTTACTTTGGGACTACGAAATTAGTATTCCAGGAGATTCCCATGTATTGCATATTTACTTTGGGACTACGGAACGGTATTCCGGGAGATCCCCATGTCTTGAATATTTACTTTGGGACTACGGAACAGTATTCATGGATATCCCCTTGTACTGCCTATCTACTTAGGGACTAAGGAATGGTATTCCGAGAGATCCCCATGTCTTACATATTTACGTTGGGACTACGGAACGGTATTCCGGGAGATCCCTCTGCACATTTACGTTTGGGACTCCAGGACGGTATCCCGGGAGATCCCTTGTTGAACTGTTATGTTCTAAGATGTGATTTCCTTATTCGTTTATTGTTACATTTTAGCCTCTATTATTTTGATATCTCTTTCGTTTTGTTTCATTATTTATATATATGTTCCAGTTGCCCATGACCTGCCTCGTCACTACTCGACCGAGGTTGGGCTTGGTACTTAGTGGGAACCATTTTAGTGTACTCATGCCCTTCCTGCACATGTTTCCGTGTGCAGATCCGGGTACCTCTCATCCGCCTCATTGTTAGTGCAGCCAGAGCAGCCCACCGAAGACTTCAAGGTATATCTTCACGCGCCTGCAGATGCTCGGAGTCCCCCTCTACCCTTTGTTCTATTTTCCCTCCATTATATCTTTAGACTTTATGTATAGCAGATAGTTACATAGTTTCTCTCAGATCTTGTGACTCGTGATTCTGGGTATTGGGAAGTATTGTGTATAATCGCGTATTGGTTTTACTTGTATATGCCGAGCGGAAGTTTACCATTATATATGTCACGCCCCAAACCTAGGGAGTCGTGGCTGGGACCCGGTGTCGTGCTTGCCCGATCGAACCAGTGTGTAAATCATTTGGTTTTCTTCTGTAACTATCATGGGCCATGTCACGACCCCAAATCTAGACTAGTCGTGATGGCGCCTATCGTAGAACTAGGCCACCCAAATCAACACTCAAATCGTAAATAATCCTCCATGTATATGATTACTAAATTTATGATCTATAAAGGTTTCGTATAATCATTTTAAAACAGATAAATCCACACAGAATATTAAATACAACCCTATGATCCCGGAGTCACTATCATGAGATAATACAGAAAATATACACAATTCTTGAAAAATAAACTCTATAATAGTAAGTAGGAGAGAGCAGGGCTGCGAACGCGTGCAGCTACCTCGCAAAATCTCTGAGAAGTCTCTGGAACAGATACAGAGCTCACTTTGCCCTAGCACCTGGATCTGCACACAAGGGGCATGGAGTAATGTGAGTACGTCAACTCAGTAGTAATGAAAATAAATCAGATCTGAGCAGTAAGAAACACATAAAGTCAAATCATCATTTCACAATTAGCACAGTCTTTCTTTCGAACAGTGTATACGTTAACTCATCATGGTGAAAAAACCACTTTCACCAAAAAATCCTTTGAAAAGTGTAATTTCCAACAATTTCAGAAAAATGTCCAAGAAGTTTAGTGTAAAAATAAAGTAAATCATAAGTATCCATTCGGACAAAAACATGAATAAGAAACAGCCCCTCGGGCATACCTCACAGTCACTCATAATCAGCCCCTAGAGAAACCTCATAGTCACTCATATCTCCCAATCACTCGTCACTCGGCACTTGCACTCAGTAGGTACCTGCACTCACTAGGGGTGTGTACAGACTCCGGAGGGGCTCCTATAGCCCAAGCGCTAATATCGAGCCATCTCTTGGCATAATCACACAGGCCCTCGGCCTCTCACATATCATGAACAATGTAACATGCTGCGGTGTGCAGCCCGATCCCATAACATCCTCAGAACATAGGCCGTCGGCCACACTCAGTCAGAAATCTCTCAAAAATCCACTTGGGCTATTAGCAATATGGGGTACTCGAACCAAAATATCAATTTACATCTCAAAATAGTGTAAATAAGAATGAGTTTCGAAATCAGTTATACATAATGTGGCTGAGTGTTAATGATAAGTCAACACAGCGAGGAATAGCAATAAAAGCCCCCAAGGGGGTCTAAACAGGTCGACACAACGCCCCAAAAATGGCTTACATCCCAAATATAACAATAGTCTGAAAACACAATTTAACATATGATTTTAAAGTAAATACACAACTCAATAATTGCCACGGGAAGGACCAAGCCCAAATCCCCAGTCAGTGCACCCACCCACTCGTCATCCAGCATGTGAGGCACTCCATAAATAGTGAGAAAATACGATGTCCGGGGTTTCATACCCTCAGGACAAGATTTACAGTCATTACTTACCTTAAATTGGCCTAAATACTAATCCGCAATGCTCTTGCCTCTCAAATCAGCTCTCGATTGCTCTGAATCTAACCAAAACCAGATTAATATCATCAATGTACGCTGAAGGAATAAAGCCCACTCAAAATTATCAAATTTAACCAGAATTCCCGAAATTGGCAAAACCCTGACCCCCGGGCCCACGTTTCGGAACTCGATAAAATTTACACCACAAGAATCCTCATCCTCCCACGAGTCCATACATACCAAGAACACTGAAGTTGGAGTCCCAATAACCCCTCAAATTCCCATTTTAAGGTTTCTTAAATCACAAGCCTTAATTACCTATTTTTAGAACTGATTTTCCCCAATTTTCACCAGTAATCAGACCATTAATCACATATAAACAAGTTTTAAGTATAAAATCCTTACCTCAATGAAGAACTATCGATTTCCCTCTTTAAAACCCCTTTAAAAGCTTCAAACCCGTATGAATATGGTGAAAGACAGACCAAAATTCGCTAAGGACCCTTTTTATATGGTCTGCCCAGGGATTTCCGCACCTGCGTCCTAAATCTCGCACCTGCGGACCCGCACCTGCGGACCCGCACCTGCGGACCCACACCTGCGGTCTCAAATGCACACCTGCAGGAAAACACTTAAATTCGATTTTCCTGCGGCCTTCACTGATCCAGCCAATTTCTGCATCGGCGGAGCCTTGTCCTCTTCTGCCGGCCCGCACGTACGGTCCCCTATGCGCAAGTGCGGTCACACCTGTACCAGCAACATCAGGTGCTATTTTCCAACTCGAAATCCTCTGATGGGTATCTGAAATCATCCCGAGCCCATCACTATGAAAGAGTTTTTCGAACGTGCAAAGAGTTGTTCTCCAACACCATCAAACTGTCGCATAACATCACCATGAAAATACTCGGGGTGATCCCACATCACCCTATCCCATATAGGTCTAATAGCACAACACAATTGAAATTTCGAAATCCATCCTAACCCATAAACCTTAGAACCAAATTCCCACTTCTGAAATGATTTACAAGGTCAAAATTCTACAACTATAAATTGAATAAGTCTGAACGCGCTGAATCAAGCAATATACGTAACCCCGGATGTAATCACATAATATACCGCATGACTCAAACACTCATAGCGATAACTCCTAATCATAATAGCTTCTCGAAACAACCGAATATCGGTAAATAACCTCTTATCAAACAAAGCCTTGCTTTAGCACTTTCATAAGGTACCAATGATGGAAGAAACAGTCAGACATGAAGATCCTCCTTCCCAACGGGAATTATAGCAGATTTCTAAGCCGACTTCTGATATTTATCCTTTCAACTATGCATCAATTCTGACAGTATTCATTCTAGGTCCAATGACCACTTCTCATCCAACACGACCACTCTGATGACATGACACATCAATACAATTCAAAGCCATAACCTGTGCAACTCGTGCACTCAATGGCAACATCCCAATGAAACCAAAGTATACAAAATATTAACATGAGAGGACCATCCCTCCATTAACAATTATCGTCACAACACCATGATGAGAGCCTGACACTCATCGAAAAATCAAAACACACAAATCTAACACCAAGGATCATACCTCCACATAACTCTGCTACAATGCGTGATACCATCCAAGATCACATGAAATACATCCAGCCACCTGGCTAAAAATCAAGAACCATGCACAATTCGACATCAAGTACTCCAAGTGCATTGCCATAACCACGGGGAAACCGAATGATACCATGCCACAAAAATCAGAAAGTACATAACCAATACGTCTACATCCCCCAATACCCAATTACTTACCTTACTCAAATCTAGCTATAAATCCCAATTAGAACTGCACCCATATGTGCCTATAACCAATGATCACAACTCCTTGCAACACCGAAGGGTAACTCATACACCACTCCAGAACACGAACAAACTCAATGACAATCGAATGGTACATCCCTCAACAATAGAAATTCGGGGTCAGCAATTCTGACCCTGTGCAGAACACACACATATACTGGCCTACCAATAACCCTAAGTCAACTCTGGTCACCCACACAGATAGATAACTCACCAAAAAGTTCACAATGACTGAATCATGGTACATACTAACGTCTAACTAGAGTTGCTCGTATCTTCACAATTTACTACAACAAAATAACTTGTTTACGAGAACTCTCAGTGTCGAAGTCATGAAGCGCATCAATTACTATATCTGATCTCAACTTCACCGCTCGAATACATAACACATCCCTAATACTCAATCATTCCACGAGGGATACCACTATAATTCTTTAGTGTTACCAAGCAACCCTGAATGCCAGTAGTCGATCCAACAAGAGAGTGTCGCAATACCTATGAAGCACCCTTAACTCCACACATTGACTTTTCTGAAATGTATACCCTCATCAAGACACCCAATTGGTTATGTCATCTGAAACGGCCAATGCTGCCTACAAATTTTCTTGACCTTCCTCTCAGAACTGAACCGTGACCTCACATATGCAAGTCTCAACCTTACACAACATACCGCATACGCCATTCCATTCTATGGTGAATATGAGAACTTCATGATCGCTTCCGAGCCACAAGCAACTACGTACACAACTAGCCAATAACTCTCCATTTGGTCCCATTTAGAAGCAAAATCAATATACATCACCTGCACCTCACGCCAGTAGAAAATATGCATCTATAACCGTGGTAGAAACCATCAGGAACTATCTGAATCCGATTTGTACAACACCAAACCATCAGGACTAAATCCTTCTAAATCAACCAAGCTACGAAGGTCACCAAAACCCAAGAGCATTGCAAAGAAACACCTGTAAAAACTCATTACCTCATGTACACCTAAAGAACTAATTGTATCCCTTACCATGTTTATCCGACCTACTACCAAGTTGTCCTATTTATCCAAGTTCCTTCTGAATTACTTGAGAATTGGTACTTCTCCTCGCCCTAATACCGGAATTCTCAACCCACACTCACCACACGAGACCCAAGCATAAAACCATACCGTCTGAGGATCATAAGTCGTTGAATACTCTCTCAACTATCCCCAAAAGTACCACATTCAAGATACATACCCTGAAGAGACTTCGTGCGAATCTAAAGCCATTAACTTCACCTACCTGATATTGATATGTAGAATCCATGATAATGTAGAAATTCTACAAGTCTTGACACCCTCTAACGTAAATCTCAGTTCTTGCCCAAAGCACACCTTGAAGATTCCCAATTGTTATATTTAACCTTGAATCTGTCAGGACCATTCTCGAGAGTCATCCACTCTACTCAAACCTCATTTAGACTGATCGAACAGACTGAATGACATGTGCTCCATGAGCACTCCAACACCCCAGGAAGTAACCCCGCCTTAATGCAACCAAATAAATTCCTGCCCCATGCACATTACATCCTTTACAAATAACAACTCAAGGCATTCAATGATTCCTATACACCCATAAAGCATAACAAAACCCTTATCCAAAATTATCATTCATTCGAGTTATTCTCGATCTCATCCCCTGCAGGTCATAATTGATTCACCAGTATACCTCGACCCGAACCGAACACATCACATAATCGTGAAACCAACTTATCATTAGAAGACTCCCCCACTTGGATCAAAGCCATAGATCTAAACAAACAGTAACTCATAATGACCACACGCTAACACCACCGTCATACCACAGCGAGATTCAACTAAATCCTTCATAAACTCATATCTAAATCAAATCATGTAACATACCAAATCATCTCCAACCTCGCATTCACCATTGCAATAGTTGTGCCAACTCCCACAAGTGATCTAAACTCAAATTACAACATATATCAATTACTGGTAAAAGAGAACTTGCCACAAAACAACATAAGGATCACACAACCTCAGGATACCCCGCGGGAAATAGCCCCGCCTGCTTAGCCTCAAACTGATATCTCTCTACACATTTCCGAAGATCATAGCTACTACGCGATCGCTTTACCCTCCTACATTAGGACAAACCAATGCCTACCCTCGAGACATCATAATAAGCGGCATAAGAACCTGAAGCTGATGGCAGAACTAACACTGGAGCTGCGGTCAAAGAAATCTTGAGCTTCTGAAAGCTTTCTCCACACTTGTCTGACCACCTGAATACCCTCACGGGACACCGCGTGCCCCAAGAATGCTACGGAACTGAGCCAAACATTCACACTTGGAGAACTTGCATAAAGCTTCCCCGCAGTCAATCTCTATAATACCCTCCTCAATGCTGAGTATGCTCCTCCTGGCTACGTGAGTACCCCAGGATTCTATCAATGAATACAATAATGAAGGAGTATAATTACGGCTGGAATACACTGTTAATCAAATATATGAATGCTATTGGGGCATTGGTCAGCCCAAAGAAATCATTAGGAACTCATAACCCAATAGAAAGATCCATTTCACTCCACAACTAAACAACATGAGAGGTCTTCCAATACACTTACAACTCGAAGTCATATGCCAAACCGGGAAAGAAATCAAACACTCAATAGTTCTTGCCACATTTCTAGCCAATCCTTTTGTCACAATCAAACAATCTGAACACATCTAACCATCAAATAACACTCATCATGTAGTCATCTAGTAAAGAAATCCCATCAATAAAAACACAAAAGGACACGTAAGTCCCCAAATGCACGGGCCCAACACTCGGAATCCAGCACTCAAGTCATAAACAGAACCCGCCCTCAAGCCCTCCAGACTAGCCCATTGTCAACGTGCTAAAATCACCTCTCGCACCTCACTCATGGAAATCACAAGTCGTCGTTACACAGCTGATACCGAACGCTCGCGTGCGCACTTGAATACATGAAAGGAATTTAAAGACTTACGCTTTTATGCCGAAAAAATAGATTCGCACGACAAGAATTCAAGAACGTATGATTTTTCCTAAGGGTTCTGTAGCCTCTCAAAAGTAAGTACAGACATCTTCGTACCGATCCACAAGACTCTACTAAACCTGCTCATGACCGGTGTGCCCTATGTAACTTAGGCTCTGATACCAACTTGTCACGACCCCAAATCTAGACTTGTTGTGATGGCGCCTATTGTGGAACTAGGCCAGCCAAATAAACACTCAAATCGTAAATAATATTTCATGTATATCATTACTAAACTGATAATCTATAAAGGTTTCGTATAATCATTTTAAAACAGTTAAAGCCACACCGAATATTAAATACAACCCCACGATCCCGGAGTCACTGGTCATGAGCACCTACAGAAAATATACAACTCTTGAAAAATAAAATCTGTAATAGTAAGCAGGACAAAGTAGTGTTGCGAACGCATGCAGCTACCTCGCAAAATCTCTGAGAAGTCTCTGGAACAAATACATAGCTCACTCTTCCCTAGCACCTGGATCTGCACACAAGGTGCAGGGAGTAATGTGAGTACGCCAACTCAGTAGTAACGAAAATAAATCAGGTCTGAGCAGTAAGAAACACATAAAGTCAAATCATTATTTCACAATAAGCACAATCTTGCTTTCCAACAGTGTATATGTTAAATCATCACTCTTAAAAATCCACTTTCAGTAAAAATCCTCTGAAAAGTGTAATTTTCAACAATTTCAGAAAAAATATCCAAGAATTTAGTGTAAAAATGAAGTAAATTATAAGTAGCCACTCAGGCAAAAACATGAATAAGAAACTGCCCCTCGGGCATAACATCACTCAAAATCAACCCCTCGAGCATACCTCACTGTTACTCATAATCAGCCCCTCGGGCAACCTCACAGTCACTCATACCTCCCAATCACTCGTCACTCGGCACTCGCACTCAGTATGTACCTGCGTTCACTGGGGGAGGGGGGGTGTACAGACACCAGAGGGGCTCATACAACCCAAGAGCTAATATTAAGCCATCTCGTGGCATAACCACTCATGCCCTCGGCCTCTCACATATCATGAACAATTTAACATGTTGTTGTTTGTAGCCCGATCCCATAACATCCTCACAACATAGGCCCTCGGTCACACTCAGTGAGAATTCTCTCAAAAAATCACTCGGGCTATCAGTAAAACGGGGTACTAGACCCAAAATATCATTTTATATCTCAAAATAGTGTAAATAAGACTGAGTTTCAAAATCAGTTATACATAATGTAGCTGATTGTAAATCATAAGTCAACACAGTGAGGAATAGCATTAAAATCCCCCAATGGGGTCTAAACAGGTCGGCACAAGTCCCCAAACATGGCTTGCAGCCCATATATAACAATTGTCTGAAAACACAATTTAACATATGATTTAAAAGTAAATACGCAACTCTATAGTTGCCACGGGAAGGACCAAGCCCAAATCCCCAGTCAGTGCACACCACACACTCGTCATCCATCATGTGCGCCAATCCAAAAATAGTGAGAAAATATGAAGTATGGGGTTCCATACCCTCACGATAAGATTTACAGTCATTACTTACCTCAAACCAGGCCAAATAATAATCCGCGATGTTCTTGCCTCTCGAATCGTCTCCCGATTACTCCGAATCTAACCAAAACCAAATTAATATCATCAATCTGACCCCCAGGCCCACGTCTCGGAACTCGATAAAATTTACACCACAAGAATTATCATCCTCCCACCAGTCTATACATACCAAGAACACTGAAATCGGAGTCCAAATGACCCCTCAAATTCCCATTTTAAGGTTTCTTAATACACAAGCCCTAATTACCTATTTTTAGCACTAATTTTCCTCAATTTTCACCGCTAATCAGACCTTTAATCACATATAAACAAGTTTTAAGTACAAAATCCTTACCTCAATTAAGAACTATCAATTTCCCTCTTCAAAACCCCTTCAAAAGCTTCAAACCCGTATGAAAATGGTGAAAGACAGACCAAAATTCGCTAAGGACCCTTTTTATATGGTCTACCCAGGGAAGTCCGCACCTGCGGCCTAAATCTCGCACATGCGGACCTGCACCTGCGGTACCAGGTGTGCACCTGCAGGAAAATACTTAAAGTTGATTTTCCGCACCTACTACTCCATTTCCGCACCTGCGACACCGCAGGTGTGGCCCCACGTCCGCATCTGCGACCTTCACTGATCCAGCCAATTTCCGCATCTGTGGAGCCTTGGCCGCTTATGCGAGCCCGCACCTATGGTCCCCTATCCGCAGGTGCAGTCACACCAGTACCAGCACTATGAGCTGCTATTTTCTAATTCGAAATCCTCCGATGGCTATCCGAAATCATCCCGAGCACCTCAGGACCCCAACAAAAAATACCAACAAGTCCCATAACCTCATTCAGATTTAGTCTAGCCCTCAAAACACCAAAACAACGCAAAAGCACCAAAAATCACATCAAATTCAAGCCTATGAACTTTGAAATTTCTAAATTTCACCAAGGATGCCTAAAACAACCAAAACACATCCGATTGACCTGAAAATTTGCACATATATAAAAAATGACATTACAAACCTGCTCCTACTTCCAGAATTACATTTTGACCCCTATAGCCTATTTCCCACTGCCGACCAGAAATCGCCAAAAAATAACTTTCACCAATTCAAGCTTAATTCTACACCGGACCTCAAAACTACATCTGAACATATTCCTAAGTCCAAAATCACCTAACGAAGCGAACCGAGCCATAAAATCCGCATTCCGAGGTTGTTTACCAATAAGTCAACTTTCGGTTGACTTTTCCAACTATTGAACCAAGTTAGGAGACCAAATGCCTCATTTCTCTCCAATAATCGTTACGAACCCGAGCTAACAAATCGATCACAAGAAAATGAAGTTGAACCACATATAATGAAGCAGAAACGGGGGACACAGGGCTATTACTCTCGAAACGACCGGTCGGGTCGTAACATGCCAACATGGCGACAACTCATAAAGTATAACTATAAGTGGGAAACACTGAACTATGTTTCTTCAAACATGAATACATATGGGCCGTCAAGGCCTCTGACATACCTCTGTCTACAAAGCCTCTAAGATTGTTTGACATCAAATGCGACAGGGTACCAGTCTACCCATAAGTCTGTAGAAAAATTCTGACACGATGACTCGTAGACTCGGCTGAACTCCGAATGAGGTGGAGTCTTACTGATCCTACACTAAAGTCAATCTCGTCTACTATGACGGCTCGTCAAACTGATTATCTATACCTGCAGGCATGGATGCAGCGTCCCCAACAAATGGATGTCAGTATGAATAATGTAGTGAGTATGTAAAAGCGGAACTTAAACATAACAGTTAGTCCACATTAATTAAAGACATAAGAGTCAACCTGAATCTCTGTCTATGCCACCTTATATGCATACTTATTATACACACACACACACACACACACACATATATATCTATATGTATGTATGTATGTATGTATGTATATATAATGATTCTCTTTGAGATAATTTCTATTATCCATATCGTATGATGCATGACTGCCCAACTGAACCGTAGCACGATGGTAAATGTACGAGTGCCCGACCGGCCGTAGCTCGGTGGTAAATATGTAACTGCCCAACCGGCCGTAGCGCAGTGATAAATGCATGACTTCCCGACCGGGGGTAAATAATGATACATAGCTGCCCCACCGGTCGTAACTGCCCCACCGGCTGTAGCTCAGTGGTAAATGCATGAAGATACAGGTATCACTATATTAAAAATTTTAACATCTCTATCATATACCTTAATAGGGATTTAGGAACATACTTAGACATGCTTGAATATCACTTTATAGGAATGAATAACGCAAATATCCTTAACTGCTGAGAGTAGAACCACTTATGGAATAGCATTACATTTACGTCTCCTTACTTGGATCATGCCAAAAGAAAGAAGGATTAGCCTTAACTTACCTTTAAGGCAAACTTTCTACTTGTATCCACGAACAATATCCTCGATGTCTTAATCTTATATGCCAAAACTAGTCTTCCTCCACCTTACTTCATACGAAAAAATCTCCAATTTGCTATTATACGGAGGAAACCGATAAAAATACACATTTTCCTACTTCCGTCTTTCGAAATGGGGAAACAAATATTGGAGCATAGTCTGCCTCTCTATCTAGTCAAGAATAAGAACATGCCATGAACGAAAGATCAACTTTTTAAGGTAAAATGGCTAAAACGACCAAACTGGCTAATGTTTCACAAAGTACTACTAGCAACGAGTTATGATCTGGGATTTAGAGAAGGTCTTATGTTCTTATCTTTGTACACAGAAGACATTCCCTATTGCTTCCTTGTATTAATGAATTGGATAACCTTTTAAGGATAAGTTAGAGATGGCCAATATCATCACTTCTTACGTGTAAAAAATGGCTTAAGATTTGTTGTCCATGTGCCTACAAGTTAGCTTGTCTAAAGGAAATTCATTTAAGTGTTACTCCATATGTTGCCACGTGGAGGGGGATATTAATATTTATCCACTAACCAATTAGTTATTTAAGTCATATTCCGTTATCTGATAATTAATCAATTACTCACATAATTAAGAATTATCTCAAATTACTTAGAATACTATTCACTTTCAACGCACTATATATATACCTACTATCGTGGTCATGTGAAATCATATAAAATCAATACATACACTATTATTTCATTAAAATATCCATTAAAATTACATATATTTTCTCTAACTTCTAATTTTCCTAATATCATATAAAGAGTACTAATTTTCGTACTCTTAATTCTTAAAGTGATAAAAATATAACCTTTTTTTTTGTGAGAAATAACTTCTATCTTTACAATAAAGAAAATCTCATTTATAAACTTTTCTCAAATTAGGTGTATAATTCATCATATCCGAAAATAGTAATAATTGTAACTATCCAAAATTATACTTATAAATTTTTTACTAAAATACTCCACTTAATAGAAAGTACCATACTAACATAATATCTAGCCGTATAAAGGTGGTAAACTTACAGGGTCTCATAATAATAATGTATTCAACCCTCTATAACCTCCTAATAGACATAATCCCTTCGAACTCATGTAGATTTACTACGGCACATCCTAATGCTAAGGTACATGATATAACATCCTTCCCCCATTTAGAAACATTCATTCTCAAATGTTCACTCTTAGAGATTTACAAAATTTTCACTAGCGTCTCCTCTGTAAATTAAATTAAAAGCCAAAATATATCTGAAGTTTCGACTATTCACAACCTTTAGTATTTGAGTATCTTGTACCTTCTTCACATTTATCTTATTTACCTTTCAATTTTGCATCGTATCTTCTGTTTCTTCCATAACTTCCCTTGTACATAAGTAAAAATCACATCTACGCCTTAAAGCTCTATTGTGATAGCACCTGAAGTGCATATAAAATTCGGTGGAAACTTTATGCTGACTTCTTACGACTTAGCTCTATGGCACGATCTGGAAAAAAAAGAAGGGTAAAATTTCCTAAATGTCCTATAGCCTCTCAATTATAAATGTGGCGTGCAACACACCCATAGGTGAGACTCTACTTGGCACGACTTTGTAGACTCCGGGGGACACGACCGACTCTGATACCACTTTATCACGTCCCAAACCTGGGGAGACGTGGCTGGCACCCGGAGTTGTGCTGGCCCGAACGAATCACTATGTAACTCATTTGTTTTTATTCTGTAATTAACATGGGCCAACATGGCCACAACTCATTGTGTGAAACTATAAGTGGGCAACACTGTATCACTGAACTATTTTTCTTAAAACATGAATACATTTGGGCCGTCAAGGCCTCTGACATACTGTACAAAATGAACCTCTGTCTACAAAGCCTCTAAGATCATTTGACATCAAATGAGATAGGATACCCGGCTTACCCATAAGTCTGTAGCAAAATTCTTACATGATGACTCATAAACTCGGCTGCACTCCGAATGAGATGGAGTGTTACCAATCATTCGTTGAAGTGAATCTCGTCTACTATTAGGGTCGTCAAACTGATTATATATACCTGTAGGTATGAGTGTAGCATCCCCAATAAAAGGATGTCAGTACGAATAATGTACGGAGTATGTAAGGTGGAACTGAAACATAACAGTAAGTCAAATTCATTAAAAAAATACAAGAGTCAACCTAAATCTCTGTCTATGCCACCTTGTATGCATACTTATTATACATATATATATATATATATATATATATATATATATACACAATGCTTCTCATTGAGATTGTTTTTATTATCCATATTGTATGATGCATGACTTCCCAACTGATCAGTGTTCCGACCGACCGTAGCCCAGTGGTAAATGTACGACTGCCCGACCGGTTGTAGCACGGTGGTAAATATGTACTGCGCGACCAGCCGTAGCTCGGTGGTAGTTTCATGACTGCCCCACCGACCGTAGCTCGGTGGTAAATATGTAACAGCCCAACCGGCCATAGCTCGGTGGTAAATGCATGACTGTCCGACCAGTCATAGCTCGATGGTAAATGAATATGCATAACTGCCCAACCGGTGGTAAATAATAATACATAGCTAGCCAACCGGTGGTAACTGCCCGACCAGCTGTAGCACGGTGGTAGATGCATGAAGATGCATGTCTCACTATATTAAAAATATTGACATCTCTATCATATACCTCAATAGGGGCTTAAGAACATACTTAAACATGCTTGAATATCACTTTATAAGAATGAATAACGTAGATATCCTTAACTGCTAAGAGTAGAACCACTTATGCAAAATAGCCATACGTCTCGATACTTGGATATGCCAAAAGAAAGAATGATTAGATATAACATACCTATAAGGCCAACTTTCTACTTGTATCCATGAACAATATCCTCCACTCCTTAATCTTTTATGCCAAAACTAGTCTTCCTCCATCTTACGTCATGCGAAGAAATCTCCAGTTTGCTATTATACGGAGGAAAACGATGAAAAACACATTTGTCTATTTCCGTCTTTCGAAATGGGGAAACAAATGTTGGAGCATAGTCTGCCTCTCTCTATCTAGTCAAGAATAAGAACATTCCATGAAAGAAAGATCAACTTTTTATGTTAAATAGGCTAAAACTACCAAAATGGCTAATGTTTCACAAAGTATTACTAGCAACGAGTTATGATCTGAGATTTAAAGAAGGTCTTATGTTCTTATCTTTGTACACATAAGACATTCCCTATTGCTTCCTTGTATTAATGAATTAGATAACCTTTTAAAGATAAGTTAACAGGTGGCCAATATCATCACTTCTTACGTGTAAAAAATGGCTTTAGATTTGTTGTCCATGTGCCTACTAGTTAGTTTGTCTAAAGGCAAGTCATTTAAGTATTACTCCCTTTGCTGCCACGTGGAGGTGGTGATTTCAATATTTATCTACTAATCAATAGTTAATTAAGTAATTTCACGTTACCCGATAATTAACCAATTACCTACATAATTAAGAATTATTTTAAATTACATAAAATACTATCAACTTTTAATGAACTTTATATATACCCTACTATCGTGGTCATGTGATACCATATAAAATTAATACATATACTATTATTTCATTAAAATATCCATGTAAAATTACATATATTTTCTCAACTTCTAATTTTCCTAATCTCATATAAAGAGTACCAATTTTCGTATGCCTAATTCTTAAAATGGTAAAAACATAACCTTCTTTTGCGAGAATATAACTTCTATTCTTACAATAAAGAAAATCTCATTTATAAATTTTTCTCATATTAGGTATGTAATTCATCATATTCGAAAATAGTAATAATGCTAACTATCAAAAATTATACTTATAAAACTTTTACTAAAATACTCCACTTAAACAAAATAACATACTAACATAATATCTAGCGGTATTAAGGTTGTAAACTTACAGGGTCTCATGATAATAATGTATTAAACCCTCTATAACCTCCTAATAGACATAATCCCTTCGAACTCATGTGGATTTACTACGGCACATCCTAATGCTAAGGTACGGGATGTAACATCCTACCCCCATTTAGAAATATTTGTCCTCGAATGTTAAATCTTATAGATTTACAAAATTTTCACTAGGGTCTCCTCTGTGATTTAAACTAAAACCCAAGCTATATCTGAAGTATCGACTATTCACAGCCTCTCGTACTTGAGTATATTTTACCTTCTTCACATTTATCTTACTTACCTTTCAATCTTGCATCTTCTCTTCTGTTTCTTCCAAAACTTCCATTCCACATAAGTAGAAATTACATCTACGCCTTAAAGCTCTATTATGATAGCACCTCTAGTGCATACAAAATTCAATGGAAACTTTATACTGACTTCTTACTACTTATATCTATGGAAGGATATGTAAACAAAAGAAAGGTACCATTTTCTAAATGTCCAATATCCTCTCAATAATAAATGTGGCGCGTAACATACCCATAAGTGAGACTCTACTAGGCACGGCTTTGTAGACTCCCTAGGATACGACCGGCTCTGAACCACTTTGTCACGCCCCAAACCTGGGGAGGTGTGGCTGGCACACGGTGTCGTGCTGGCCCGAGCGAACCACTGTGTAACTCATTTGTTTTTCTTCTGTAACTATCATGGGCCAACATGGCCACAACTCATAATGTATAACTATAAGTGGGCAACACTGTTTTCACTGAACCATTTTTCATAAAACATGAATACATATGGGCCGTCAAGGCCTCTGAATACTTCTCAAAATGAACCTTTGTCTACAAAGCCTCTAAGATTATTTGACATCAAATGGGACAGAGTACCGGCCTACCCAAAAATCTGTAGCAAAATTCCGACACGATGACTCATAGACTCAACTGCACTCCGAATGAGGTGGAGTCTTACCGATCCTTTGGCGAAGCCAACCTCGTCTACTATGAGGGCTCGTCAAACTGATTATCTATACCTGCAGGCATGAATAAAGCGTCCTCACCAAAAGGACGTCAGTACGAAAAATGTACTGAGTATGTAAGGCAGATCTGAAAAATAACAGTAATTAAAGACATATAAGAGTCAACCTGAATTTCTGTCTATGCCACCTTATATGCATACTTATTATCCACACACACACACACAAACACACACACACACACACACACACACACACACACACACACACATATATATATATATATATATATATATATATATATATATATATATATATATACACACACACAATGCTTCTCTTTGTGATTGTTTCTATTATCCATATCGTATGATTCATGACTGCCCAACTAATCAGTGGTAACTACCCGATCGGCTGTAGCACGGTGGTAAATGTACGACTGCCTGACCTATCGTAGCTCGGTGGTAAGTATGTAACTTCCCAATCGGCCGTATCTCGGTGATAAATGCATTGAATTCCCTACTGGTTAATAATGATACGTAGCTGTCCAACCAATGGTAACTGCCCGACCGACCGTAGCACGGCGGTAAACATGTAACCGCCCGACCGCCCGTAGATCGATGGTAAATGCATGACTGCCCGGCCGGCCGTAGCTCGATGGTAAATATTTAACTGCCCAACCAATCGGCTGTAGCTCGGTGGTAAATGCATTACTGTCCGACCGGCTGTAGCTCGATGGTAAATCAATATGCATGACTGCCCAGCCGGTGGTAACAGCCCGACCGGCCGTAGGACGGTTGTAAATGCATGAAGATGCATGTATCACTATATTAAAAACGTTAACATCTCTATCATATACCTCAATATGGACGTAGGAACATACTTACACATGCTTGAATATCACTTTATATGAATAAATAACGTAAATATCCTTAACTGCTAAGAGTAGGATAACTTATGGAATAGCATTACGTTTACGTCTCGTTACTTGGATCATGCCAAGCGAAAGAAGAATTAACCTTAGCATACCTTTAAGGCAAAATTTTTACTTGTATCCATGAACAATCTCCTCCACGCCTTAATCTTATATGCCAAAACTAGTCTTCCTCAACCTGATATCATACGAAGAAATCTCCAATTTGCTATTATGCGGAGGAAACCAATGAAAATACACATTTTTCTACTCTTACCTTTCGAAATGGGGAAACAAATATTGGAACATAGTCTGCCTCTCTCTATCTAGTCAAGAATAAGAACATTCTATGAAGAAAGATCAACTTTTTAAGTTAAAATGGCTAAAACTACTAAAATGGCTAATGTTTCACCAAGTATTACTAGCGACGAGTTATGGTGTGAGATTTAGAGAAGGTCTTATGTTATTATCTTTGTACATAGAAGACTTTCCCTATTGCTTCCTTGTATTAATGAATTGGATAACCTTTTAAGGATAAGTTAGAGATAGCGAATATCATCACATCGTACGTGTAAAAATGGCTTAAGATTTGTTGGCTATGTGCCTACTGGTTAGCTTGTCTAAAGGCAAGTCATTTAAGTGTTACTCCATTTGCTGCCAACTGGAAGGGGGATTTTAATCTTTATCCACTAATCAATTAGTTAATTAAGTAATATTGGGCCTGTTAAGGCTCCCGATAGTGTAATGGATAGTATTATGTAATTCATTCATATTGGGTTGTAATAATGTAATAATCTCTGTAATAACAGATTTGGGGTTATTAGTAAAAGCTGGGGGAGGGGGCTTATATATCTTTGTTCAAAACTCGAGTAGAAATCTTGCCTATAGGTTTACTGTGTTGATTGTGTGAGTGTTACTAATCGTTTAGAAATTCTGCCTATAGGATGTTTTCTTAACTGTTTGTGATCATTCATACTAGAGACACTACCTATAGGTATATTGATAATTCAGCATTAGAATCCATGTTCTTAGGATCTACACATATCTCCAATCTCAATGTGCATTAGTGGTCACATATAGGATTCTATTTGTTTGAGCTACTAAACTTTCCTGGCAATTTGCTTAAAAAATTCTGCCCAATGTGATTAATATATATCATGCCTATAGGAAATAAAAATCATTTTCAACTTAGATACCATGCCTACATGAATAAAAGGAATAAGTTTCAAAACCTAGAAATCATGTCTACATAATTTAAACTAATATATATCATGCCTATAGGATGAAATCAGTTTGTGAACTTTGAAATCATGTTTATAGAGGTTTAAATCAAGTCAACACTTAGAGATCATGTCTATAGGAGTTAAATCAATTCTGCAAAATAGAAAGCATGCTTATCAGATCTAAAAGGGATAAAACCTATCTTTATGTGTTAAAACAAGTAACTCCCTTAGAAACCATGTTATAGGTCTATAATTAACGGTTGTAGATATCATGCCTATAGGATTCTGTTAATCAGTTCTGAGTTTGACCTAGGAAAATTTGTAGGATTACTAAGGATTCTGGGCCTAATAAATTGTGATGTCTTTCTGCCTGGAAGTGCCCAGATTCAATGCTTAATAAAATCAGTAGGCAAATTGATTGGTCCCGATGCTCGCCTTAAACAAACTGCTTCTTTACATTATGTTCCTGCTCATCTAGATATCCTTCCTATAGGATTCTAAATCAATAAAGTTTGTTGATCCAATTACGTGCATTTGTTGTCTACTTGTGGAGGTTAACATGAGCCCTTATTTTATCTTTACATGATAGTCCTATCTAAATTTTGTTTGTCACCAAGATTTTTCTCATTTTAAGAAACATAGGTCAGTCTAGAACAACCTTAAATAGAGGTCCTAAACACCTCTAGGACGATAGGTAAGGGACGGGTAGTGCACTCATAAGGCACGAGCTAGAAGCTACTAGAACGCTTAAGTAACAACTGAAAGATAGTAATTGTGTAGTAAAAAAATGATGACATGTGTGCTAATACTATGTGTAGCACCCCAACTTGGGGAAAGTTACGAAGTATTGCATGGAAATGATCTTATATGCAAAAACCTAAGACCCCTTTAATTCCTGTTTTGAAATAATAGTTTCCTAAATTGCTTTATTTTTCTTTAAAGACTAATTCACTTAATTATGTTCGGTCGGGGCCCACCGTTGTGAACCTTGAGGGGTTCCTAACACCTTTCCCTCAAGGTAATTTCGAGCCCTTACCCGTCTCTGGTGATGCAAACTAGTTTCATGAGTTAATTGTTGTAGGTGCCCTAACTCACCTTAATCCTTTAGGTGGCGGCTCTTCAAATCCCATATCCCATCCCAAAAGGAAGGGAGTTGTTTCCTAAATGTCGAAACCTGATTTTGCGAGAAAAAATGGGCGCGACAGCATGACGACTCTGCTGGAGATAACCCTTAGGCTCCTACCATAACCACCTGATTTTTGTGAATTATTCTTTAAGCATGGTTTATTCTGTTAACACTTGCACACCCTTTCCCTTTCCCACTTTATGTGAATTTATTTGCCTATTTTTAAGCATTTACAATTTCTCTTTCTTGTTTTATTACTCTTTACTATGGAAACTGACTTGTCTCTCTGTTTTCTTTTTTTAACGCCTTTTCAATTATTAAATACCGCATTTATTATTTTTATTTATTTTAACGTGACAATGTGCTATTTTCTGTTGCATAAATCATGCTCAACATCATATTCGACTCGTGCATAATCAATACCATACCAACGCTTAATGAGTTTTTTCACTCTTCCTACATATCACCCCTTTGAATTTGGAAAGGCTTATTTGCGGTAAAACTAGTCGATCATCGGTGCAGTCGACGGTTCCGTGCCTTTCCCCCTCAAGTTGCCTGCTTGAGGGTACCAGCCTAGACCTCTATAGAAACCTTACTCTGATTTACTGTACATGCATCATGGTCAAACCTAGCCAGGGTTAATATGTTGTCCACATAATAACCCTTTAAGAAAAGCCTTGTCCAAAAGTCCACCGGGATTTCCACAATTCCAACGGATGCAACCATGATTTGTGCATTAATTTTGAGAAATAAGTTCCAATATGCTAATCACTAATGTATAATTAGTCGAATCTAGAGGGGAAAGGGTCTAACCTTATATTTTTCGTAGAAAATGAGGCACGAAGTCCCCAGGTTCGGCATGCTCCAAAGAATACCACCATTGTTGCTGGATTGGTGGGAGAAACTTTCGCCAAGCGACAAAAACCATGTGAAAAGGGTCCTCAGAAACTTACCCTCTCTATTGGATATCCAACCAAACAATATGTTGATTGAAGCATCCACTATGTTCTGGGACGGAGAAAGGTCCGTGTTCCATTTTGGCAACATAGAAATGACCCCTTTTTTGGAGGAGATAAGGGGATTCGCTAGATTACCTTGGGACAGTCTCGGTTTATTGGTATCAGAGAATCGTACCAATAGGGGTTTTATGAAAATTATGGGTTTGAAAAGGAACAACGATTTGGAGTGCCTTAAGAAGTCCTACATACCCTTTGACTACCTCTATGAACGATATGGTCATAGAAAATCCTATCGTACCTTTCGTGACGAATTTTCCATCACCTCCCTGGGTTGGACTCATCGTAAGGTTTTTGTGCTCGTCGCATGCTTCCTGTGTATGATAGTGTTCCAAGCAAAGGAGACAGGATTCACACCAGACTGGCCATGGTAACTAAAACCCTAATGGGAGGAATCGAGGGGAAAACATATACTATCGCCCCAATGATTATAGCAGACATATAGCGGCCCTTGGATCGCTTCCAGAAGGGGTTCAAACACTTCGAGGGTTGTAATCTGCTGCTACAAGTTTGGTTTCTAGAACACCTCCAGAGAGGTCGACATCACCAAGATTTTCCACTAAGGTCGTGGAATGATCACATAGCCTTCCATCACCCTAAGAGAATGACCTTCATCCCATACAGGTTTGCTCAACCGGAGAATGCTACAGAATGGGTGCAGTTTTTCGACAATTTGACTGAGGACCAGGTTCAATGGATTTTCGAATGGTTCCAAAACCAGTGATTTCATCATCAGATTTAGGGGCGCTCCGCACTTGGTGTTGATCGGGTTAAGGGTAATATACCCTTATGTTCCCATCAGGGTTATGATACAGGCAGGCAGGACGCAAGTCATACCGCGAGTTTCTAAAATGAGTCATTACAAGGAAGATTTTCAGGATGACGACCTCTGATACAAATGTGAAGCTCAGCATATGTGGTACCTAAAGATTATTGTAAAAAGACACACCATCGAGCCAGAGAGGTATCACGCAGGGCATGTACTCTTTTACCTATAATTGTTGGAAGACAGCATAACAGGTATAATTGAGCCCGGGAATCGGTCATGGAAATAGGGTCATAGACGAAGTTGCCGAAGCCCAAGTGAAATACAATAAACTGCGCAAAAGGGTTCATGAGTCCGAGGCCGAGCATCTGGAGCAACACAAGACTAATATGGAACTGATTAATGAATGGAGGTAAATGGCTATCAAGTCTAATGAAAGGCTAGAATACCTAGAGCAGGGTCTGATGGAGCTCGAGGAGAGGACGAGGAAGAGAGTCGCCGACTGCCAGAATGCTGAGGGAAGCGAATGAGGACATCTAGCAGGGTATACCTTCTGTTGGGCATGCGCGACCTAGGGAACCTGATCGATGAAGCCAAGAACATCAATCCTGGGAAAGGTCTTTCTAGGACCAAGTAGATTAGGTTTATCTGCTTTTTCAAATGTGATAAGGCAAAGTGCCATTAATGACTTATCTTTTTTAGCGTCGTTTTAGATTCATCTACTTATACATTAATCAAATGAGGCAATTATTGGCACTGAAGTTCTCCAAATAAACTTGTCGCTAGGCCTACCTCGGGCACAACGAAGCTCCCAAATTAGGACGCGAATTTACATTCCCGCACTATGTGCTTAGATATTGAAAATACTCTTTTTGGAACCCTTACTAACTTGGTTACCTTTTGTTTTCCTTTCCTTTTTGATTATTCCCATTCTCCAAGGTTGGCTCACGCATGCTGGCATCATCAACTTACCACACTAAATCCAGAGGCCCTCTACCTCCTCTTCCTACAAGTGCACCAAAAGCAAAGGGAAATTATCTCCCAACTGGCAAGGTCCTTACATGGTTCACAAAGTATTGACAGGAGGAGCGCTCATACTCACAGAGATGGACGGAGAAATCTGGCCAAAGCCTATCAATTCAGACGCAGCAAAAAGATACTGTGTGTATACCATTTATGCTTCTCTGTATGATGTAAATTGAACTATGATCACCTTGATTCCTATTTAAGATGAGATACATAGACATCCCTGTGGGTTCGGTCACAATTCAATAAAATTTCTATTTCCCCGCAATGAGAATTTGGGGAAGAATTTTGAGGGTGAAGAATTTTTAGGAGGACCCTCAAAATTACAAAGCAATTTCAGCCAATCTCAACATATGGAGTCGTCAGAACGATCATCTAGTTAAGTGGGGCAGAATTTGGAGGAGGACCCTCAAAATTCTACGGCAGAAGAAGTCGCAATGTCTCTAGCTATGTCACAGTTACTGGTTCATCTAAATAATTTCTTAACTATATACTACTATATCTTTGAAAATTATACACACATGATTTTGAAAAGAAACTCTGCTTTAGCAAATGCTACCCTAATAGCTCGAACAGGATCATCCGACAGAGCAGAGAAAATCGAGCATGCAAAGGCACGAACCAACCTCCCCCGCAAAACTCACAAATTATTCTTTGAATGCAGGACTATATCATCATGATAAACACCGTCCCAATGACACAATATGGATAAAAAATATTGTCAGCTAAGAACATTGCACTCTTACTCTTCACCTTGCATGAGACTAAGCATTGTCCCAAACTTTGCATGAGACTAAGCCCTATCTCGAATCGCTTTCATGAGGTTAAGACCGACCTCCCTATTTTCATAAGGCTAAGCACTGCCTTCTATTTGCGTGGGACTAAGCACCGTCCCAAATCTTGAGAGATACAAAGGCTCAAATTCCAAAATCAATAAATTTTGCACGACATGAATGAAAGAAGTGAGATTTTCCTAATAATTCTGTAGCCTCTCAAAGATAAGTACAGACGTTTCTGTACCAATCCGCAAGACTCTACTAAACTCGTTCGTGACTTGTAGAACCTATCAACCTAGAGCTCTGATACCAATTTGTCACGACCCAAAATCCCACCTCGGGTGTCGTGATGGCACATAGTCTCTAAGACTAGGTAAGCCGATTACAATTAAATTTCAAGCCATTTTTTTATTAAATAGGTAATCAAAACTAACAGCAGAAACAAATACGGAAATCTCCCAAGACTGGTAGTGCTGAGTCACGAACTATAACTGAACACATTGAATGATCACGAGGACCGAATATACAATATTGTTTGATTAAAAATTAACAGTACAATGAAATGAAAAGACTCCAAGGGACTGCGACGACCAGGCAGCTCTGCCTTGAATCCTTGCGATCCCACTCTAATTTTGTCCGAGTCTGATATCTCCAATACCTGGCTCTACACAAAAATGTGCAGAAGTGTAGTATGAGTACACCATGGTCGGTACCCAGTAAGTATCAAGGCTAACCTCAGTGGAGTAGATAGGAGGTACAGTCAAGATACTCACTAGTCTAATAACATGTGCAATAAGATGTAAAAAATAATAGGAAATAAATAACAATAAGGGCAACAAGAACACCATTAATAACGCTCAACAATTTATGAATCTAAGTACACCCAATTAAATCAAGTATTTCAAATAAATATCTTTCACATATAATCTTCCGAATAAATCTATTTCAAATATAATTCCTTCAAATAAGTATTTTTCAAATATACTTCCTTTAAATAAATCTCTCTCAAATATAATTTCTTCAAAAAAATACCTTTCGAATGTAATTCTTTCAACTAAATCGTTTGAATAAAAATCCTTCCAAATAAATATTTTAAATATAATTCCTCCAATTAAAAAGTCACTATGTGACACTTCATTTAATAATCATACAACTAGGGGTCTCAGCCCATTTTCATATTTTTTCATAAACACAGGTCTCAACCCACTTTCATATTTCCACGATTTTTGTGCCTATAATTAAATCATCATATTTTCCCAGCACCTCGTGCCCTCATTTCATATCGCAACTGCACGGACGATTTGCATGCCAATATCTTCATTATTTACTCATGACACCTCGTGCTCACATTTCATATCATAATCGCCTGTCAATGGCCACAGACTCCCAATTTCAACATAAATTAGGCTATTATCAATTTACCAACAATAAAATAAATTGCACAAGATATAAAAATAAACACAAGGAAAATTACAACATCACATAAACTCACTGTAAACACTCCACAACATCACATATCATCTCTGACAATAACCACATTTATCTCTCCTATAGCCACCCTTATCACTCCCTAATAGCCACCCTTATCGCTCCGCCTACTTAATATTCCAACAAATACAACAACAGTGAAATGCCACCCTTATACCCACATTATCAACATTGGAATTCCACCCTTATATCGTTAAAATAACAACTCAGACGACACAACAGTTTATGCGGGAAATTATAACATCAACATAACAAAATCAATTCATATCACAATTTTTCCAATGGCCACAAGGAAATTTCAAAGATGCAACCAAATAAATTAATTTCACATCAAATAGCCAAAGGCTCCACGCAATGTATATAGCACCACAAAAATATTCAACAGAGATAGAAATTATTCAGCAAAAAGCATAATCTTCATTAATCCAAACTTAGATAATTATACTAACACTTCTTCTTAAGCTTGCATAATTTTATTTGCATAGGGAAATATTCATAATGAAACTAAATTCCAAAAAAATATCAAACCATCTAACTCACAAAATTAACAAAAATATACAAGTAATAATTACATCGAGTTGTCGTATAAAAACAAGTTCAATAAATGTGATTCAATGCATGGGAATTAGATGATTAAATATATTCCAACAATTATCCAATTTACTACACAATATGCCTAAGACTTTAATTCAATATATTTTTGCACATATAAAGCTCGGGTACGTACTCGCCACATCGGGTACACGGCTTTTCACATTTCAAAAATGGCACATAATACTTGATGCCTAAGGGGTAATTTCCCCACTCGAGATTAGGCAAGACACTTACCTTTTCGAAGTGAGGCCGATATTCCAAAATCACCTTCTTGCTTGAATCGACCTACGGATAGCTCCAATCCCAATGTTTCCCTTGAAAAATCTGCTGAAAATTTCTTCTCCTGAGCTCTAAAATCGAGAAGAATGAATAAAAATGGCTAACTCCCAAATATAAGCTTCTTTTCAGGCAAGTCGCATCTATGAAATACGACTTTCTGTACAAATGTCTAAATGATGAATAGTTTAACTTTCTGGAAACTATAATCCAAGGGCTAAAACTTTATTGTGTTTCTCATCACCCAGTTCCTTATATATGGCGAGATATAATCTCCCAAAGTCAGCCCCGTGAAACAGAAATTTCTGGTGATTTCAAAACTCTTTCCAGACAGCCTGTAGTGTATTAACCATAACTTTTTGTACACAACTCTAAATGACAAACAGTTTGAATTTATAAAAACGATACACAAAGGTATACAACCTTCATTTTTGGATCATCTCTAAATTCCTTATATATTGCGAGATATAAGATCCCAAAGTCCTAATCAAAAATGTCAAAATGACTGGTTTTTGGTCCTTATGTTGTTGTCCAGTTTCGCACCTGCGGCAGATTTATCGTGCTTGCGAGCTCGCTTCCACGATGAATGCCCAGCACTTCCCAGACCCTTTCCAGTCACTTCTGTGGCGAGTTTCACGCTTCTGCGACCAAGGCATCGCAGAAGCGATGCACCAGATGCTGTCCAGAACAGCAGAAAAAAATCAGCTGCTTCAATATCAAAAATCAACTCCGTTAACCTTCCAAAATTCACCTCAGGTCCTCGGGACTTTAACCAAATATGCTAACATGTCCCAAAATACAATACAAACTTCGTCGAGGCTTTAAACCACGTCAAAAACACCGAAATTATGAATCACGCATCGAATTGACTTCTGAGTTTTCAAATCTTCCAACTCCTATATTTTGCGCCGAAACATATCAAATTAATCCGAAATGACTTCAAATTTTGCACGCACGTCATAAATGACGTAACGAAGTTGTTTCAATTTTCAGAATCAAAATCCGACCTCGTTATCAAAAATTCCACCTTTGGTCGAATTTTTTAAAAATCTTCTATTTTTCAACTTTCGCCAAAATGCGTCGAATTGTCCTACAGACTTCCAAATCCAAATCCGCTACTGACATCATCAAAATTCCATTCGAGGTCATTTTCTCAAAAGTCAACTCTCTGGTCATCTCTTTCCATTTAAGCTTCAAAATGAGAATTTGTCTTTAAATTTAATTTCGAATCTTCCGAAAACCAAACTTAACCACGCACGCATGTCATAATACATATTACGAAATTGCTCGAGACCTTAAATCGATGAACGGGGTATAAATTCTTAAAACAACAAGTCGGGTCGTTACATAATCTCATTATAGCTGAGAGGACTCTTTATAATATAGTCTTGAAAGCTTGCTCTTGTTTAGGATTTAGCTTGATTGTACTTCCTCAGACACATGCATATCATTTTGAGTCTTAATAATATATTAACCTTTGTACTTTGTGTTTTGACACTCTTTTTATGGAATAGATTTATGTACCCTAAGATTTTTTTCTTTAACTTGAATAAGAATTTTACTCATGTGATGAACTTAAAAAATAATTGAATTGGGTTCTCTTGCTAAATAATTAATTAAAAGATTTTATTATTTGATTTTAACATAAAAAATAATTTATTCTATGTTGACTCAGATCTAAATATTAGTTCATCTCTTGTTTTGAATATTTAATCTTAATTATAGTTTTAGCCACCATAAATTTTATTTTCAAAGAGTAAATATTGATATGGCATTTCACTTTTAGATCTCTATGTTTGTACAATCATTAGTTGTATTGACTATTACCAACCATTTCTTTTCTCTTTCTCACAGATTTATATTCTTAAATATTTTTTAGTTATTTAATAATTGGATATTATTTCAATATTACACGAAAATTGATAAAAAAAATTATTTGAGTAAGGAAATAGTTTAAATATAATATAAAAATATATTATCGTGTGGGTATTTTATTTCTCAATATCAACTCTTTATACCGTCCGTCTAATAATACTTTAATTTTTTTTATTGGACATTATGGAATGGTGTTTCCAATACGACGGATTCTGATGAAATTCATTTTATTAAAACTTCTATATTTTTAATAAGAATTTAATAGACAAATTTTATTAGTTCTTAAATATGAAAAAATAGCACAGAAGGTATTGTAGTCCAAACAATAAATTATTACAATTATGTCATTTCTCGATGTGTTTTTATTTTTAATATTTTAGGGTATGTTGGTATCTTAATATTATATTTATGCTTTTGTAATAATATAGGCTCTCCTTTTTTTAAATAAATTTGGACAATATAATACATTCTCAAATTAAATTAGTAATAGGACATTATAATAATTTTTCAAAATTAAATTAGTAATAGAAATTTTTAAGAAATATATCCGAAAAATAATAGGATTACATGACTAAAGGTATTTACTTATTCAATTTTATATGAATTAGACAGCCGAAAAGTAATTATAAATATAGGATTCCTAAAGATAATCATATAGGATTCCTAACGTGTAGTATGATGTCATAAAACTAATAGGATTATAAGGCTAATATCTAAAATTCCGATTATATCCTTTTATTATGAGTTATTATGCTTAATGTTATAAGGTTATTTTTTTAACCGAAATTTTATTCATTCTTTTATAATAATATAGATAGATAGATAGATAGATATTCTGGCCACAGTATTCGAAAACTAGTTCAGTACCGACTTTGACCATTAATGTCACGACCCAAACCCTAACCTGATGTGATGGCACCTAATGTGGTACTAGGCAAGCTGACATTTCCAAGACATTCCCATCATTTAACAGAAAATGAATAAAAGTATTTTAAATAACAAAAATTCTCATAAAAGGAGTAGAGACCGAAAACATAATGAGGTAACTCCCGACATCGAGGTATCATTGAGTACATGATCATCTAAGTATCATAAGTCTTGAATCCAATGTCTATGAAAGTCCGAAATTAAGTACAAATAAAGTAAATATGGGGAAGGATAAACAACATCTGCGAACGCCGGACAACTACCTTGAAATCTCCCAAATGGTCAGCTATGCGAAGAAATCAACACTCACCGTGTCCGAAAACACCTGGATCTGCACACAAAGTGCAGGGTATAGCGTGAGTACAACCAACTCAGTAAGTAACAATACTAAATAAATAGTTGCAGATAGTGACGGGCTACACATCTTTAGTTCGATTTCAGAAATCTGAACATAGGAAAAGTATGCTTTCTTTCAAGTCCGACAATTTAAGTCAAATCAGTTAATTCATGTCAAGTTCAAGTAAAACAGGATGCAGTGTCTCTTGGAAATTTCAAAATAATAATATATGGCAGCTGAGTACAACAATAATGAAATCAAACGCAGTATCTCAAAGAAACAATCACTTAGTCCTCACAATCACTCATTCCTTTTAGTCGCTCGGCACTCGGCACGTGGCACTCGACACTCGGCACTCGAACTCAGTAGGTATCTACGCTCACTGGGGTGTGTATAGACTCCGGAGGGGCTCCTTCAGACCAACCGCTATATCAAGCTAATCATGGCATAAAATCAATGAAACATGTTGTGGCGTGCAGATCCCATAAATATCCTCACAATCAGGCCCTAGGCCTTACTCAGTCATCAATCTCTATAGTCTCTCAGGCTCTCAGAGATAATGGAAATCATTCCAAACTACAATGATATGATGTATCAAAAAGGAATAATCTAGATTGAGATATGATATTATAACGACTCAATCGGTCGTTCCGAGAGTTTTAATCCCATTTCCCCCCGTTTCTGCTTCATTATATGTAGTTCAACTCTTTCTTGTTGTGATAGATTTATCGTTCGGGTTCGACGTGATTGTGGAGAGAAATGAGACACTTAGTCTCGTAAGTTGGTTATTTAGTTGGAAAAGTGAACGGGAAGTTGACTTATGGGTAAACGATCTCATAATTTGGTTTTTAGGGTTCGGATAGCTTCGTTAGGTGATTTTGGACTTAGGAGCGTGTTCAGAATGTTATTCAGAGGTCCGTGATTGGCGAAATTGGATTTTTGGCGATTTTCGATCGGTAGTGGAAAGTTAGCTATCAGAGTTGGAATGGAATTCTGGGAGTTGGAATAGGTTTGTAGTGTCGTTTTTTATGTGTGTGCAAACTTTCAGGTCAATCGTACGTGGTTTGGTTGGTTTCGGCATCGTTGGCGAATTTCGGAAGTTTAGAAATCCCTAGGCTTGAATTCAGGGTTAATTTGGTATTTTGATGTTCTTTTGGGTGATTCGGAGGCTCGGCTAAGTTTGTGTGATGTTATGGGTTGTGTTGGTATGTTTCTGTTGAGGTCCCGAGGGTCTCGGGTGAGTTTCAGGTGGTTTCAGACCATTTCTAGTTGCTAGTTTTTGGCTTCAGGGGTGTACAGTGCGATAGCATAGATCTAGCCGCGTTAGCATAGAGAAGAATTGGAAAAATCTAGTTGTGCTATGGGAATGCGTAAGGCTTCCCGCGATCGCATAGAGTAAAATTTTTGTTGCATTGTCCCGACTTTGGAAGCTTATAACTCACAATATAGGAATTTTGAAGAGGATCCAAAAATGAAAGTTGTAGCCCTTGATGTATAGTTTTTAGAAAGTTAAACCAATTGGAATTTGGAGTTTTGTACAAAAGGTTATGACCATTATACTAGAGTCTATCCGGAAGAGTTGGAGAAGGCTGTTGGAAAAATTTGTTCTACGCGATCACATGGGAAAGGCCGCGATCGCATAGGGTAAAAGAAGGGCTGGTAAATTTTGTTCATCGCGAACGCAAGGCATAGGTCGCGTTCGCATAGAGTGATCTGGGAAGAAGTATTTAAACCCTTCCTTCGTGAATTTCAGTCTATTTTTCACCATTGTTGAGCGGTTTTGAAGCTTTTTGAGAGGGATTGAAGAGTGAATCAAAGGGAAACACTTGAAGGTAAGATTTTTGACTTCAATACTCGATTTTATGTTTTTGAGTAATTAAACCTGAAATTAATAGAATTTAAACCCAAAAATTGGAGAATTAGGGCTTATTTTTTGGAGACCTTTGATTGAGGATTTGATGGGGCCATTTGAGGTCCGATTTTGATGTTCTTGGTATGTACGGACTCGTGGGAGAATAAGGATTCATGCGATGTAATTTTTATCGGGTTTCGAGACGTGGGCCTAGGGGCCGGGTTTGAGCCGAATTCAGAATTTTTTATTTAATTTGATAATTTTCATGTGGAATTCATTCCTTTAGCGTATATTGATGGTATAAATTTGATTTTGACTAGATTTGGAGCAATCGGAGGTCAATTCAAGGGGCAAGAGCATCGCGGATTAGTATTCGGGCCAGTTTGAGTTAGGTAACAATTGAAAATCTAGACTTGAGTGTATGAAACCCCGGTATTTCGTATTGTTTTGATAAATGAGGTGACGCACATGCTAGGTGACGAGCTTGTGGGCGTGCACCGATAGGGATTGTGACTTGGTCTTTCTCGTGGCGACTATTAAGACGCGTGTTTAATTTTAAAATCATATGATATCCTGTATTTTAGAGGTTTATATTATATTATGGGTTGTATGCCATATTTGGGGCCTTGTGCCGACATATTTTGGCCCTTAGGGGTATTTTTCCCACTATTCTCACACTATTATTGATAGAAAAATTATTAACTCAATCATGCTTTATACCTCTTGTTGTTTATCACTATTATCCCCCTATTTTTTAATACTGAGAGTTATCTTGGGCTGAGTCCCGTGAGTTTTGATGAGTTTGCCCGAGTGGCTTGTGAGGGTGACTGAGTGAGGCCGAAAGCCAAGTTTGTAAGGATAGTTATGGATCGGGCTGCACGATGCAACAATGTATATATATCGGATCGGGCAGCACGCCACAGAAGATATTATGTGGATCGGGCTACACGCCGCAACAATATATATATTGGATCGGGTAGCACGCCGCATCGATACATCGCTTGGGTTGAAGGAGCCCCTCTAGTAGTTTGTACACCCCCAGTGAGCGCAGTCGACTATTATGGATCGGGCTGCATACTGCAGCGGGTTACTATTATAGATCGTGTTGCACGCCACAGCGGGTTACTATTATGGATCGTGTTGCACGCCACAGCGGGTTACTATTATGGATCGGGTTGCACGTTGCAGCGGGTTACTATAATGGATCGGGCTTCACGTTGCATCGAGCTATTATATGGATCCGTCTGCATGCCGCAACGATTATATATGGTACCTGTTGAGTGAGAGTGCTAAGTGTGAGCATTGACCTTTGAGAGTAAAGTCACGAGTGACGGAGACGCTTGCCCGAGAGGCTTATTCGTGAGTGACACTGTGCCCGAGCGGCTGATATTTTACGAAACAACTATTTTCACTCTTCTTTACACTGGGCCTCAGTTAAAAAATGTTGAACAAATGTTTATACAAATTATAAAATGGAAAACTGGAGTTTTTATGAAATATTCGGAATGTAGATTCCTGACTTGAGTTTAATCACTTCTACTGTTTCTTATTATATGGTTTTTACATGATCTTTAAAAATGCACGTCACTGCACTTATGTCTTTAGTTATGGTTGTTACTTACTGAGTTGGCGTACTCATGTTACTCCCTGCACCTTGTGTACAAATTTAGGTACTAGGGCAGAGTGATAGTTGAGCTACCCCAGTTGGAGCATTGTTCGGAGATTGTGAGGTAGCTGCTTGGCATCCGCAGCCTACTCTTTCTCTTTCATACTCTGTCATTTTACTTTACTTCCTAGACTTGTTGTAGTAGATAATTAGTATTAGACTGTATCACTTCTTATATGCTCATGACGGTTGACTCCAGATGTTGGGGCTGTGTTTAGACGTTCTGGTCATTTTTATTGTTTTGAAATGCTTAAAAGTGGAAATGATTATGAAACATAGGATAATTTATGTATTAAATGGGAGCCTTATGATATTTTCAATAAATTTGGCTAGCCTAGTACCACGATATACGCATCACGGCCAGTTTAGATTTGGGGTCGTGACAAGTTGGTATCAGAGCTAGGTTACTAGGTCTCACCGGTCATGAGCAGGCTTAGTTTAGTCTTGCGGATCGGTACGGAGACGTCTGTACTTATCTTCGAGAGGCTACAGAACCCTAGTAAAATCTCACATTCTAGAATTCTTGTCGTGCAAATCCAATTATTCAGCCAAAAGTGTAACCCTTTGAATTCTTTCCATGTATTCGAGTGCGCACGCGAGCGCTTAGTATCATCTGTGTATCCACGACTTGTGATTTCCATGGGTGAGGTGCGAGAGGCGATTTTAGCATGTTGATAATGGGCTAGTCTGGAGGACATGAGGCCAAATTTTATTCTGTGGCTTGAGTGCTGAGATTTCGATTGTGTGAGCCATGCATTTGGGACTTATATGTCCGTTTGTGTCCTTATTGGTGGGACTTTGTGGCTAGATGACTATGTGGTGAGTGTGATTCAATGGTGAGATGGTTCATATCGTTTGATTATGACAAAAAGGATTGGCGGGATATGTAGCAAGAGTTATTGAGTGTTAGACTTCTGTCTTGAGACGGCATATGGCCTCGAGTTGCGAGTATATTGGAGGACCTCTCATGTAGTTTAGTTGTGGAGGGAAGTGGACCTCCCTGTTGTGTTATAAGTGTTTAGTGATATTTTTGGGCGGACCAATGCCCCAGTAGCATCCATGTATTTGATTAACGGTGTATTCCAGCAGTAATTGCACTCCCTCATTATTGTGTTCATTGATAGCATCCTGGCATTCTCTCGTAGTCAGGGGTAGCATACCCAACATTTGAGGATGGTATTATAAGGATTCAGAGAGGAGAAGCTCTATGCAAAGTTCTTTAAGTGTGAATTTTTAGCTTAGATCAGTAGCATTCTTGGGACATGTGGTTTGCAGTGAAGGTATCCATGTGGTCAGAGGAGTGTGGGTAGAGCTTCCAGAAGCTTAAGATTTCTTTGACCACAGCTCCAGCGTTAGTTCTGCCATCAGCTTCAAGTTTTTATTCCGCGTATTGTGATGCCTCAAGGGTAGGCATTGGTTGTGTTTAGATACAGAAGTATAAAGTGATTTCATAATAGCTATGATGTTTGGAAGGGTATAGAGAGAGGTCAGTTTGAGGCTAAGCAGGATGGGCTATCTCCCGCAGGGTGTCATAAGGTTGTGTGATCCTTAGGTGATTCTGTGGCAAGTCCGCTTTTATCAGAAATGGATATATGTTGCAATTTGAGTTTAGATCGCTTGCGGAAGTTGGCATGAATATTACAATGGTGAATACGATATTTTCATACGATGTGGAATATCATATGGTTTGTGTCATATGAGCTTATGAAGGATTTAGTTGGATTTCACTGTAGTATGGCGACAGTGATAGCGTATGGGCATTGTGAGTTATTGTTTGTCTTGGTCGTTGGCTTTTAGCCAAGTGGAGGAGGCTGTTAACGATAAGTTGATTGCACAATTATGTGGTGTATTGGTTTCAGTTCGAGGTTTATTGGCGGATTAGATATGATCTGCAGAGGTGGAGTCTAGGAATGACTCGAGTGATGGGAATTTTCGATACAGGTTGTAAGGTACTCTATGGGTAAAGGGATTTTGTTGAATGATTGAGTTGTAGTTGAAAAAGGTGTAGTGTGTGCAGTGTAGGAATTTTCTTATTGTTTCGAATGTGTGGTCTACTTCCTAGTATGTTGGTGTGTAAATGGGGTCATGTCGTTTGATCAGTTTAATTGAGATTTGTCTAGAGTGGATGACTCTCGAGAATGGTTCTGATGGATTCAAGGTTATACATAACAATTGGGAATTTTCAAGGTGTGCATTTGGCTAGAACTGAGATTTGCGTTAGAGGGTGTCAGGACATGTGGCATTTCTACATTTTCATGGACCCTACATATCAGTATCAGAAAAGTGAAGGTTATGGCTTTAGATTCACAGGAAGTCTCTTCAGGGTAAGTATTTTGAATGTGGTACTTTTGGGGATATTTGAGAGGATATTCAGTGGCTTACGAGCTTTAGACGGTACGGCCTTATGCTTGAGTCACGCATGGTGAGTCTACGTTGAGAATTGCAGTATTAAGGCAACGAGAAATATCAATTTGAATGTAAGTCAGAAGGAACTTGGATAAATAGGACAACATTGTAGTAGGTCGGATTGGCATGGTAAAGGGTATGATTAGTTCCTTGGGTGTTTATGAGGAAATGTCTTCTTACATGTGTTTCTTACCAATGCTCTTGGATTTTTGGTGGCCTGCGTAGCTTGGTTGAGTTAGAAGGATTTAGTCCTGACGGTTTAGTGTTGTACAAATGGGATTAAGATAGTTCCTGATGGGTTCTACCACGGTTAGAGATGTATATTTTCTATTGGCGTGAGGTGCAAGTGATGTATAGTGATTTTGCTTCTAAATGGGGTAAAATGGAAAGTTCTTGGCTAGTTGGGTACGTACTAGCTTGTGGCCCGGAAGGGATCAGGAAGTTCTCATATTTATCATAGGATGGTGTGGTATATGCGATATGTTGTGTAGGGTTGAGATTTTCATGTGTGAGGTCACAGTAAAAATCTAGAAGGAAGGTCATAAATTCTTAGGCAGCATGGACAGTTTCAGATGACTAGGTAAATGATATCACTACTTAGTGCATCTATGAGGGTATACATTTCAGAATGAGAAATGTGTTTCAGTTAAGGGTACTTTATTGGTATCGCGGCGCTCTCTTGTTGGATCGACTGCTGATATTCAAGTTTGCTTGGTGGCACAGAAGAATTATAGGAGTATCCCTCGTGGAATGATTCAGTATTAGAGGTGTGTGACATATTCGAGCGGTGGAGTTGGGATCATATATGGTAATTCGTCCGCTTCATGGACTTCGAGACTGAGAGTTCTAATAAATAGATTATTTTGTGGTTATGGACTGTGAGGATGCGAGCAAAGCTAGTACGATGTTAGTAAATGCCATGATTCAGTCATAGCAAACCTTCGGAGAGTTATCTATCTGTTGTGGGTTACGAGAGTTGATTTAGGGTTATTGGTAGGCCCAGTATGAGTGTGTTCTGCACCGGGTTGGAATTGTTGACTTCGAATTGCTATTGTTGAGGGATATACCATTCGATTGTCATTGAGTTTATTCATATTCCAGAGTGATCTATGAGTTACCCTTCGGTGTTGCAAGAAGTGGTGATTGTTGGTTATATGCACATATGGTGTGGATTTATTTGGTCTTTATTGCGGGATTGGGGCATATTAGTTATGTTCTTTCGGGTTCGTGTGACATGGTATCGTCTAATTCCCCCACTGCTATGGCAATGCACCTTGAGTACTTGATATCGAATTGCGCATCGTTATTGATTTTGAGAAAGGTGGCTTGAAGTATTTCATGTGGACTAGCGTTTGGATGGGATCACGCATTGTAGCGGAGTTATGTAGAGGTATGCTCCTTGGTGTCAGATTCGTGTGGTTTGATTTGCAATGTGTGCCAATCTTGTAGCATGGTGTTGTGATGGTGATTGTTGATAACAGGATAGTCCTCTCATGTGAATCTTTTCTATGATTTGAGCTCGTGGGATGTTGCTAGTTTCTACGTGTTTCTTTCATCATCGGCAGCATATGAAAGTTTTAGAGCGGGGCATTGCTTTATAAGAGGTTATGTACTGGTATTGGGTTTTTTTGAGCAGCTATTGTGATTAGGAGTTATCACTATGAGTGTTCGAGTCATGCGGTATATTATGTAATTACATCTTGCGTTACGGATATTTCTTGATACAACGTGTTCAGCCTTATTCAGTTTATAGTTGTGGAATTTTGATCTTGCAAAGTATTTCAGAAGTGGGAATTTGGTTCTAAGGTTTATCGGTCAGGTTGAATTGTGAAATTTCAGTTATATTGTGTTATCAGACCTATATGGGGTAGGGTGCATGGGATCATCCCGGGTATGTGCGTGGTAAGGTTATTCGGAAATTTTGATGGTTTTTGGGAACAACTATGAGCACGTTCGAGGACGAACGTATGTTTAAGTGTGTGATGACCCAAAAGGTCATCCCGTATTTTTTCTAGCTAATTCTATGTTCCGATGTCGTGAAAACCTCCTTGTATCTCAGCTCAATTTGCGTGCGCAGCCCGGGCATGCAGCCGGGAAGCCTTTATATGAAAAACTTATAAAAATGATAATTTTGTATTAGAAATTTAAATAAAGTTGACTACGGTCAATATTATAGATAAACGGACCCGGACCCGTGATTTGACATTCCCGGAGGGTCCATAGGAAAATATGGGATTTTTGCCTACGCCCGTAATCAAATTCCAAGGTCCGAAGTCCGAGAAATTAATTTTTCAAGAAAATTATTTTCTGAAAAATATAAAGGTCTTTGAAAATGAAATGTTATGTGAAAACTGTGGTATCGGGCCCGTATCTTAGTTCCGGAGCCCGGAACAGGTTCAATATGTTTTATATGTGTTATCTATGAAATTAGGAAATAAACGGAATTCATTTGGCGTGATTCAGATCAAAAATGGAAAAAATTGAAGTTTAAAGAAGTTCTAAGAAATTTCATTGATTTTGGGGTTTAATTCATTGTTTTTTATGTTATTTTGGTGGTATAATTACTTGAATAAGTCTGTAGGATGTTTATGAGGTTGTGTGTGTATTTGGCTTTAATCCCCGAGGGCTCGGCTGAGTTCCGGGTAGGTGTCGGAGTGAAAAAGTGGTGAAAAATCTGGTGTTTAATGCATTTTCTGGTATCCAGGTATTTTACCCTATGCGAACGCGCTCAAGGGAGTACGAAAGCACGTGGTTATACAGGTCTAGGGGGTCTGGGTAGAAAGTGCTCCGTGCGAATGCACCATGTCAAGTGCGAATGCGGAGGGTTATTTGGTAATTATTGTGAGAATGCGTAGGTAGAGTCGCCAACGCACAACATTAGCGTGGGCCGGGGGGGCTGGGTGTAAAAGACCCTGTGCGAACGCGGCCCCACAACCGCGAACGCACAAGTATGTGTAGTAAGCCTATGCGAATGCGACATGGGGCCCGCGAAAGCGGAGAGTAATCTCGCCCAACTATTTTTAAATGCCCAAAACAGAACCATTACGGGATTTTTACCAAAATTCATAAACCCTCTTCTTCTCCAAACCCCATAGGCGATTTTTGAAGATCTCTTCCACCATAGCCTCGTAGGTAATTGATTCCAACATTGTTTTCTTCCATTTTTCATCAACATCTATTAGATTCTAGGCCTAAAAACATGAAATCAAAGGTAGAAATTGGGATTTTTGGGTAGAGTTAGGTCTTTTTGAATATTTGGGAATTTGACCTTGTTTTAGGGTCGGATTTCAAAACAAATTATATATTCGGACTCGTGGATGAATGGATGATCGGGTTTTGGTCCGAACCTCGTGCTTCGACCAAGCGGGCCCGGGGTCGATTTTTTGAAATTTTGGAAGAATGTTGGGAAATCTATAATTAGGCATTTAGATTAAATTGTTTAGCATTTATTGATGTTATTGAGTCGATCATGTCTAGATACGATTGATTTGGAGTCGGGTTCGAAAGGAAAAGCACTACTAGAGGCTTGCTTTGGATTCTTGGAGTTGAGGTAAGTATCTTGCCTAACCTTGTGTGGAGGAATTACCCCTTAGGATTGAGTCGTCTATGTTGATTGTAGTCCGCGTACGTGAGGTGAAGAGTGCGTACTCGGACTTATTTGCATATAGATTTCCCTTTAGAGATTTTTAGGTGCTTATGTTCCCCGCATATGAATTGAATTTGTTATATTTGAATTCCTGATTTCTAGTTTCATCTCTCCCTGCTCAAATTAGAAGTACTTGCCTATCATTCCTTGTTTCTTATATGATCTTAATTGACTTAAATGAAGACTTTGTTTTTCCTGCCGTTATACTATATCTTTCTTCATACGCTGCCTATGTGACTAAAACTAGTATAATATCGCCCTATAAATGTTTAACAAGTAATTGGAATTTCTATACGTTGGTCAAGTATGCTCGTGAGTCGTACATTGTGATTTAAATGATTTTCCTCTTAAGTACTACTTAGGTTTAATTGATGACCGTCCATGTTGATGGTATTCTTTGATGCTGCCTATTTACTGGGCATTTGTTCAAATTGAGTTTATTCGGTGAAGCTAATTGTCTAAGTGAGATTGGTTATAGCTGATTCCTTGCCGGGATAATTTAGTTTATTGGTTGAGAACTTGAATATATAGAATCGTTGCTATATTTGTCTTGTTTTTCCCCTCATTATGCTATTTTCTCTTTGTGCTTGGCATTCCTTTCAGTGGCTACTTCTTATGAGTGAGTTTTTACCATTTTTGTGATTTAAGTCATTGTATTGATTTGCTCATCGCACTTTGCATTTAGTCTTGTTTATTTTTGCTCTGGTTGTGGAAATATATGTTGTTTCTGTTGCATTCTGGTTGTTTTCCTCAGTGGCTGCATTGCATACTTAAATTGGGACTACGGACATAGATCCAGGAGCTTTCCCCCCTGTACTGCATCGCATATTTAAATTGGGACTACGACAGATATCCGGGAGCTTTCCCCCTGTACTGTATCACATATTTAAATTGGGACTACGGACAGAGATCTGGGAGCTTTCCCCTTGTACTGCATTGCATGACAAACTCTGAGTTGCGGACTGAGTTCCAGTGGTTTATCATTGAGGAGATTTGGATCGAAGGATATATATATATATATATATATATATATATATATTGAAAAGTATAGCTGAAAAGCAATTATCTCCAGGAAAAATTATGTCTGAATGACTTCTATTTCGAAAGTATATCTGAAATGTACTTGTCTTGTAGAAAATATGATATTTAGAGCAGTATTTGGGAAAGTATATTTTGAACATCACGTATTTTGATGATATTTGAAAGAGCAGTATTTGGGAAAGTATATTTTGAACATCACGTATTTTGATGATATTTGAAAGAGCAGTATTTGGGAAAGTATATTTTGAACATCACGTATTTTGATGATATTTGAACGATCAGTATTTGGGAAAGAACATTTTAGCACCACGTATTTTAAAGAGACTATGTTTTAAAGATTTATCTTTATAAAAATATATAAATACACATTCAGAGAAAGTATGTTTCAAAGAAGACATTTCTCTATTCCGAAATGATTATATCTTTAAAGCATTCAAAATAAACTCACGATTTAAAGGTTTTCACTCGAAGGTTTGACCAGTTTTACTGAGTTTACTGGCTAAGGTCTGACGTGAATAAATTGATGCAGTGGTGAGTTGCTAGTGCTTTTATTGGGTTGTGATTCCCGCCATTTGGATTGCATTATTTCCATTCTCTTTGCGTACTTCTATTATGTTGTCCGTTGATCGTAGTTATTGAACTTTCTTCCGTATTATTCGATCATATCGTTAATTATATTGAAAATCTTTAGATAGATAATATGTTTCGGTCATTTGTACATTTATGCCTTTTTACTTATTAAACCGGTGGTGTCTTGACTAGTCCCCGTCACTACTTCACCGAGGTTAGTCTTGATACTTACTGGGCACCACTGTGGTGTGCTCATACTAAACTTCTGCACATTTTTGTGTCAAGATCCAGGTTATTGTTGTTAGTAGTTGCGTAGATCATTGCTGAGGAGACTCAAGGTAACCTACTGCTGCGTTTGCAACCTTCGGAGTCACCTTCCTATTTTATTTCTATTCAACTGTACTTACTTATTTCTAGACAGTTGTATTTAGATTTGATAGAAAGATTTTGTAGAGCTTATGACTTGTATTTATCGGGTTTTGGGAAATTGTAAACTCTGTCAAGATGTCTATATCGAGACTTTTATGATTCCTTTATTATTGTTGTCGCTCAGTGGAAATGTAAGGCTTACCTAGTCCCTAGGACTAGGTGCCATAACGATACCCAACGGAGGGAAATTTGGTTCGTGACAAAGTGGGGGAGAATGTAACGACCCGATCGGTCGTTCCGAGAGTTTTAGCCCCGTTTCCCCCATTTCTATAGTTCAGTTCTTTCATGTTGTGTTAGGTTTATTGGTTCGGGTTCGGCGTGATTGTGGAGAGAAATGAGAAACTTAGTCTCTTAAATTGGGTATTTAGTTAGAAAAGTTAACCGGAAGTTGACTTGGGGTAAAAAATCACGAAATTTGGTTGTTACGGTTCAGATAGCTTCGTTAGGTGATTTTGGACTTAGAAGCGTGTTCGGAATGTTATTCAGAGGTCCGTGGTACAATTAGACTTGAATCGGCAAAATTGGATTTTTGGCGATTTTCGGTCGGTAGTGGAAAATTAGCTATCGGGGTTGGAACGGAATTCCGGGAGTTGGAATAGGTTTGTAGTGTCGTTTGTGATGTGTGTGCAAATTTCAGGTCAATTAGACATGGTTTGGCTGGTTTCGGCATTGTTGGCGAACTTCGGAAGTTTAGAAATCCATATGCTTGAATTCGGGGTTAATTTGGTAATTTGATATTGTTTTGGGTGATTCAAAGGCTCGAATAAGTTTGTGTGATGTTATGGGATGTGTTGGTATGTTTTGATTGAGGTCCCGAGGGTCTCGAGTGAGTTTCGGGTGGTTTCAGACCATTTCTAGGCAATTTCTAGTTGCTGGTTTTGGCTTCAGTAGTGTATAGTGCGATAGCATAGATCTGGCCGAGTTAGCATAGAGAAAAATAGGAAAAATCTAGTTGTGCTACGCGATCGCGTAAGGCTTCCCGCGATCACATAGAGTAAAATTTTTGTTGCATTGTCCCGAGTTTGGAAGCTTATAACTCATATTTTATAAGAAAGTTTGAAGATTATGAACAAATGAAAGTTGTAGCCATTGATGTCTAGTTTTCAGAAAGTTAAACCAATTGTAATTTGGAGTTTTTTACAAAAGGTTATGGCCATTATACTAGAGGCTATCCGGAAGAGTTGGAAAAGCCTGTTGGAAAATTTTGTTCTACGTGATCGCATGGGAAAAGCCGCGGTCGCATAGGGTAAAAGAAGGGATGGTAATCTTGATGCTCCGATTGAAAAAAAATCAGTGGGGCCATGCCTATACGACTGAATATGCGTTAGAAAGGTCAATCCATCCCCTACGACTCCAAGTGCCGAGAAGTGCATTGTTGGAAATGGGTTGGGACTTAGGACCATATGCTCTACATTTGGGGGTTTCCGTCGTATTAGGCAAACGGGATTTTTCTTTCCAAGGCTGAGGAGCGTAGTCAGAGGTTTTTTTAGGCAGAATTGGCATAATTATTACCGTGAGGATTGAGCTGCCAAAAGAGATTATCCTCCTTGGATTTTGTTCATCGCGAACGCAATACATAGGCCGCATTTGCATAGAGTAATTTGGGAAGAAGTATATAAACCCCTCCTTCGCAAATTTCAGTCCTTTTTTTACCATTGTTAAGCGGTTTTGAGAGGGATTGAAGAGGGAATCAAAGGGAAACACTTGGAGGTAAGATTTTTGACTTCAATACTCGATTCTATGTTGATTTATGAGTAATTAAACCTGAATTTATACCCAACAATTGGAGAATTAGGGCTTATGATTTGGAGACCTTTGATTTAGGATTTGAGGGGCCATTTGAGGTCCTATTTTGATGTTATTCGTATGTACAGTCTCGTGGAAGAATAAGGATTCTTGTGATATAATTTTTATCCAATTCAGAGACGTGGGCCGGGGGGCCGGGTTTGAGCCAAAATCGGAATTTTTGGTCTAATTTTGATAATTTTCATGTGGAATTCATTCTTTTAGTGTATATTGATGGTATAAATCTGATTTTGACTAGATTTGGAGCAATCGGAGGTCGATTCGAGGGGAAAGAGCATCGCGGATTAGTATTCGGGCCGGTTTGAGGTAAGTAACTATTGTAAATCTAGACCTGAGGGTATGAAACCCCGGTATTTCATATTTTTTTGATAAATGAGGTGACACGCATGCTAGGTGACGAGCGTGTGGGCGTGCATCGATAGGGATTGTGACTTGGTCCGTCCCGTAGTGACTATTAAGCCGCGTGTTTGATTTTAAAATCATATGATATCCTTTATTTTAGAGGTTTATATGATATTATGGGTTGTATGCCATATTTGGGGCATTGTGCCGACCTGTTTTGACCCTCAGGGGTATTTTTCCCACTATTCTCACACTATTCTAGATAGCAAAATTATGAACTCAGTCATGCTTTATATCTATTGTTGTTTATCACCATTAACCCCCCTGTTTTTGAATAGTGAGAGTTATCTTGGGCCGAGCCCCGTGAGTTGTGATGTGTTTGCTCGAGTGGCTTGTGAGGGAGGAAGGCCGAGAGCCGAGTTGTTGAGGATAGTTATGGATCGGTCTGAACGTCGCAACAATTTATATATAGCGGGTTGGGCTGCACGCCATATCAGATATTATGTGGATTGGGTTGCATGCCGCAGCAATATATTATGGATCGGGCTGCATGTTGTAGCAGGTTACTATTATGGATCAGGCTGCACGCCGCAGCGGATTACTATTATGGATCGGGTTGCACGCTGCAGTGGGTTACTATAATGGATCGGGCTTCACGCCGCAACGGGTTATTATATGGATCAGTCTGCACGTCGCATCGATTATATATGGTACCTGTTGAGTGAGAGTATTGATTGTGAGCATTGATCTATGAGAGTAGAGTCACGAGTGACTGAGAGGCTTGCCCGAGAGGCTTATTCGTGAGTGACACTGTGCCCGGCGGCTGATATTTTACGAAACTACTATTTTTACTCTTCTTTACACTGAGCCTCAGTTGAAAAATGTTGAACAAACGTTTATACGAATTATAAATTGGAAAACTGGAGTTTTTATGAAATATTCGGAATGTAGATTCCTGATTTGAGTTTAATCACTTATACTATTGCTTATTATATGGTTTTTACATGATCTTTAAAAATGCTCTTCACTGCACTCAAGTCTTTAGTTATGGTTGTTACTTACTAAGTCGGCGTACTCACGTTACTCCGTGCACCTTTTGTGCAGATTCAGGTACCAGGGCAGAGCGATAGTTCAGCTACCCGAGTTTGAGCATTGTTCGAAGATTGTGAGGTAGCGGCTCGGCGTCCGCAACCTACTCTTTCTCCTTCCTACTCTGTCATTTTACTTTACTTCCCAGACTTGTTGTAGTAGAGAATTAGTATTAGACTGTATCACTTCTTAGATGCTCATGACGATTGACTCCAAATGTTGGGGCTGTGTTTAGATGTTCTGATCATTTTTATTGATTTGAAATGCTTACAAGTGTAAATTATTATGAAACATTGGATAGTTTATGTATTAAATTGGAACCTTATGATATTTTCAGTAAATTTGGCTAGCCCAATACCACGATAGGCACCATCACGGCCAGTTTAGATTTGGGGTCGTGAAAGATATGCAAGTAAAACTAAGACTGAGTAAAAACAACAATTAGTAGGTAATTCAACATGTATCACGGACTCTGTGGGTCCCAACAGTACCAACATAAAATCTAAACATGATTTCTGACATGTTTTGTAGTCAAATTTATATATCACATGTAAAGCATATAGCTAGCAACAAGTTATTCAACTTCACACTTTCATAGAATGGACCAAGTCCCAATATGGTGCACGCCCGTCACCTAGCATGTGCATCACCTCCAAACCAATCACAAGACACATAATATGGGGTTTCATACCCTTAGAACCAGATTTACAACTATTACTTACCTCAATCAAAGCAAATATCTACTCCATTACGCCTTTGCCCCGCAAAATTGGCCTTCAGACGCCTCAAATCTAGCAACAAACAATTCGATACAATCAATACGGGCTAAACGAATAAATTCCACAAGAAAATACGAAGTTTTAATCAAAAATTTAAAATCGGCTCAAAGTTCCCCCCCCCCCAACCCCTCCCCCCATGTCTCAGAATCCAACAAAATCACAAAGCCCGAAAGCCCATTCAACCATGAGTCTAACCATACCAAATTTATCAAAATCCGACACCAAATCGTCACCCAAGTCCTCCAAATCAACTCTCCAAATCCCTAGCCTCCAATCCTCAAATTATACCTATAAAACACACCTACTAGGTGGGAAAATCAATGGGGAAACATAATTATTGAAGAAATTTAACCATAAGTGACTTACCTTGAGAAACCCTTCGAAATCCCTCATAAAAATCGCCCAAATATGAGTTTACAAAGTCAAGAAATGATAAAACCCTCAGAACCCAATGTTTACATTCTGCCAAGCAATCTCGCTTCTATGGCCAACTTAGTCGCTTCTGCGGCTTCTTAGGAGCGGCTCAACACCCACTTCTGCGGCTTCCTCGACACCTGCAGTCCAACCTTTCTCTCCTACGCACTCGCTTGTGCGAGTAACCACTCTGCTTCTGCGGAACCCAGCTCCTCCACCTTCTTCCGCTTCTGCGATCCTCCTGCTGAATCTGCTGTCACATAGGTGAGGTAATAACCTCGCACCTGCAGCCACCTGCACACTTCCTTCCAAACTCCTCATATATGGACCTCGCCCTGCATCTGAGACCAAAGCTCCACAGGTGCGGTTACACTAGCAGAACCCAACTTCAGCAGTCTTACAACTTCAACTCTTGAGCCGTTAACCACCCGGAATTGAACCGTGGTCCCCCGGACCTCAACCAAACATACCAACAAGTCTTAACACATCATACGAACTTAACTGAGCCCTCAAACAACATCAAAAACATGAATCGCACATAGATTCAACCCTAATGAACTGTGGAATTTCCAACTTCTACAAATGACGTTAAAACCTATCAAAACACATCTGAATGACCTCAAATTTATCACACAAGTAACAGATGACACCACATACCTACTTCAACTTCTGAAATTAGAATCCGATCCCGATATCAAAAAGTCCACCCACGATCAAACTTTCCAAAAATTTAGCATTGGCTATTTAAAGCCTAATTCAACTACGGACCTTTAAAAACAATACGGACACGCTCCAAAGTCCAAAATAACCCGATGGAGCTAACAGAGCCATCAAGACTTCATTTTGGTGTCGTTTACACATAAGTCAGCATCTGGTCAACCATATCAACTTAAGCTTCCCACTATGAGTCCAAGTGTCTCAATTCATTCTGAAATCCTTCCGGACTTGAACCGACTAACCCCGTAAGTCATATAACAGTTATAAAGAGCAAAAAGAGCTGAAAATCGGAGAACGGGGCTAAAACTATGGAAATGATCGGTTGGGTCGTTACATCCTCCCCCTCTTAAACAAAGGTTCGTCCTCGATTTGGTCTAGAAACATACCTGGAGTCTCAAATAGGTGTGGACATATGCTCTGTATCTCATGCTCGGTCTCTGAAGTAGCCTCCTCAATCAGCTGACCTCTCAACTGCACCTTCACCAAAGTTATGCTCTTTAATATCAATTTGCGAACCTGTCGATCCAAAATGGCCATCGGCTCTACATCATAAGTCAAATCACCATCCAACTGAACCGTGCTGAAATCCAAAACATGAGACGGTACACCGACATACTTCCGGAGCATAGAAACATGAAATACTATATGCACACTAGACAAACTAGGTGGCAAGGCAAGATTGCAAGCGACTGCTCCAATCCTCTAAAGTACCTCAAATGGACTTATGTGATAAGGGCTCAATTTTCCCTTTTTCCTGAATCTCATAACACCCTTCATGGGTGAAAACTTGAGCAGAATCTTCTCCCCAACCATGTAGGCAACATCATGGACCTTCCTATCGGCATAACTCTATTGCCTAGGCTGCATCGTGTGAAGCCGCTCCTGAATCAATTTAACCTTGTTCAAAGCATTCTGAACCACGTCAGCACCCAATAGCCTAGCCTCACATGGCTCAAACTAACCCACCGGAGATCTACACCATCTCCCATACAAAGCCTCATATAGATCCATCTAAATGCTCGAGCAGTAGTTGTTGTTGTAGGAAAACTCCACGAGCGACAGAAACTGGTCCCATGTACCCCCGAAATCAATGACACAAGAGAGTAACATGTCCTCCAATATCTAAAAAGTGCACTCGGATTGACCGTCCGCCTGAGGGTGAAATTATGTATTCAACTCAACCTGGGTGCCCAACTATCGTTGTACTGTCCTCCAGAAATGTGATGTAAATCTTGTGCCCCAATATGAAATTACAGAAATTGGCACACAGTGAAGGCGAACAATCTCTCGGATGTAAATCTCAACCAACCGCTCCGAAGAATAAGTAGTACCAACTGGAATAAAGTGCGCGGACTTGGTCACCCGAACCACAATCACCCAACCAGAATCGAACTTCCTCGATGTCTGTGGGAGCCCAACTACAAATTCCATGGTGATCCGCTCCAACTTCCACTCTGAAATATCTAACCTTTGAAGCAATCCACCCGGTCCCCGATGCACATATTTCACCTTCTAATAGATACGACACCGAGCTACAAACCCCACTATATCCTTCTTCATTATTCTCCACCAATAGTGCGGCCTCAAGTCCTGATACATTTTTGCGTCATCCAGATGAATGGAATACAAAGAACTGTGGGCCTACAAAATAATCAACTCACATAGCCCATCCATATTAGACATACAAATCCGACCCTGCATCCTCAATACTCCATCGTCCCCGATAGTTACATCTCTGGCATCATCGTGCTGAACCCTGTCCTTGAGGACAAGTAAATGAGGGTAATCATATTGGTGTTCCCGGATGCGATCATATAAGGAAGACCGAGAAAGCGCACAATCTAGAATCCGACTAAGCTCTTAAGTATCAGATCTCACGAACTGGTTGGCCAAGGCCTGAACATCAACTGCAAGAGGTCTCTCGGCAATAGGAATGAATGCAAGGCTACCCATACTTACTGCCTTTCTACTCAAGGCATCGATCACAACATTGGCCTTCCCGGGATGATACAGAATAGTAATATCATAGTCCTTTAGCAGCTCCAACCATCTCCGCTACCTCAAATTTAGATCCTTCTGTTTGAACAAGTGCTGGAGACTACAATGATCCGTAAGCACCTCACAAGACACAGTGTAGAGGCAATGCCTCCAAATCTTTAATGCATGAACAATGGCAGCCAACTCCATTTCATGAACAAGGTAGTTCTTCTCATGAGGCTTCAACTGACGCGAAGCATAAGCAATAACTCCACCCCTATATCAACCCACGCCCAATACCAATATGAGAAGCATCACACTACACTGTATAAGAGCATGAAGTTGAAGGAAAAAATAGAACTGGAGTTCCTATCAAGGCAGTCTTGAGCTTCTAAAATTTCTCCTCACACTCATCCGACCACCTAAAAGTAGCACCTTTTTGGGTCAATTTGGTCAAGGGCGATGCAATAGACAATAAACCCTCCACGAAGCGACGGTAATAATCGGCCAAGCCGAGAAAGGTCTGAATCTCCGTAGCTGAGGACGGTCTTGTCCAACTCTAAGCTACCTCGGATACACCTAAATAGCCTCACTTGACACGACGTGCCCCAAGAACGCCACTGAATTGAGCCAAAACTCACACTTAGAGAACTTGGCATGTAGCTTCTCCTCCCTCAACCGCTGCAACACAATCCTCAAATGCTGATCATGATCTTCCTGGCTACGAGAGTACACCACGATATCATCAATGAACACTACAACAAACGAGTCGAGATAATTCTGAAATACAATGTTCATCATATGCATGAACGCTGTTAGGGTGTTGGTTTTCCCTAAAGATATAACAAGGAACTCATAATGACTATAACGGGTCATGAATGGTGTCTTTAGAATATACAAGTCCTGCATCTTCAACTGGTGATACTTAAACCTCAAATCAATCTTGGAGAATACCCTATCTCCCTGAAGCTAGTCAAATAGATCATCAATGCGCGGCAATGGATACTTGTTCATGATTGTGACTTTGTTCAACTACCTATATCAATTCACATCCTCATAGTACCATTCTTCTTCTTCACAAACAGTATTGGTGCACCTCAAGGTGATACTCTAGGCCTAATAAAACCCTTATAAAGGAGTTCCTGAAGCTGCTCCTTCAATTCCTTTAACTCAGCTGGTGCCATAAGATACGGTGGAACAGAAATGGGCTGAGTACCCGACACCAAATCAACACCGAAGTCAATATCTCTATCGAGCGGCATGTCTGGCAGGTCTGCATGAAACACATCTGGAAACTCAGCACCAACATCCCTCACAAAGGCCAGATAAGATAGAAAACCCTTCCCAATTATCTGCTCGGCCTTCAAATATGAAATCACTCTACTAGAAACATAGTATAGAAAACCTCGCCACTCAATCCTTGGTAATATTGGCATCGCCAGGGAGGGGAATCACAAGAAATTTCCATATAACTACGCCTAATACCATCAATGAATTATTCGAGAACAAATTTAGAGAGACTAATCTAATCTTATTCAACCTTAGATGGGAATTAGGGCAAAGCCTGGGGCAGTCTCTGCCTTCCTAACACACGGCACACAAAACTTGAAGTCTTTTGGGTATTTAAATAAAGGGGAGCACCTTGCTATTATGAAAATGCCAGTTGTTACATAGAAGCTGCATAAATCAAAGTGGATACTGGAGTGGGACCCTCCATAGAATCAGGTGACCAAGTATGCGATCCTACCTGTGCAGATTTCCTAACAGTACCAATAAAAAGTAAAATACAAATAAAAGTTATGGCATTCAATCTCATATTGCAAGAAATCGAAGAATTTTTGGGGGCACTAGCACGAGCAAAAATGGTTGAAAAGTCTATCGTGCGTACGTATATTCTTTTTATACAAGATTCTTAGTTGGTGGGATAAGAGGATTAGCTGAATTTACTCATTTTTTTGATTGACGAATGATTGATGGGATTTTTTTTTGTTTTCATATTAAAAAAGTAATAAGAATGAGAGGTTTTAAGCTTTTTATCATCCTACGGCACTACTAGGCGGGGCTTCCTCGATCATATATTCTCGCTTAGCTAACTGCCAGACAAGGATGCAAATCAACTCCTTATATAGAATGCAGATCGACGCATTCAATCAAGCAGCCAGTACGGCAGACAAGCTACTTTCTTATTTTAGGACTAGAAGATCCTCTATCTATTAGCATAGTCGTAGCGGCACGGGGTGGCCAGGTGTGAAGAGAAGGATAGCGTACAAAGGACTAGCCAACTCATAGAAAGAGTAGTGTCACGAGCCAAATTTCGCTCCGTAGGGTATCGTGATGGCACCTAGTCTTAAGGACTAGGTAAGCCTAATATTCACGGAATAACAACATTAATAAATAAAATCTAATATTCTCCTGAAATAAATAATTCTTTATACATTTCATATTCCCAAAACTCGGTAGTAAAAGCCATAAGCTTTAAGGAAATTACACTAAAAACTCCTAAAAATACCACCGTTCAGAGAGAATTACAACAGTGCAAACAGATATATAAGATGGTGACTCCGAAACCGCGAACGCTGAAGCGGTTTTACCTTGAGTCTCCAAAACAGCAACCGCGCTGCTAACAACCAATCAGCCGTCTATGCGAAAACCTGGGATCTGCAAATAAATATGCAGAAGAGTAGTATGAGCACACCACAGCGGTGCCCAATAAGTATCAAGAGTATCCCTGGTGAAGTAGTGACGAGGACTAGTCAAGACACCACTGGTCTAGTAAATTAAACATGCATCAATATAGAAATGACCGAACATAATATCTATATAAATATTTTACGATATAATTAACAACATGACAACATAATGCAGAAGGAATTATCGAAAATAAATCAACGGAAATGTATAATAGTACACATGAGAAAGAACAGAAATACGAGCCAAAACCGGAAATCACCACAAAATAAAAACACTGGTAACTCAGCACTGCGTCAGTTTGTTCATATCAGGCCTTAGCCAATAAATCCAATAAATTGGTGAAAACTTTTAAACCGCATCTTATATTAAAGCTTTAAAGATATAATCATTTCAGGATAGAACAATTTTCGTTGAAACATACTTTCTCCGAATATATATATATATATATATATATATATATATATATATATATATATATATATATATATATATATATATATATATATATATATATATATAGAAAGAGAAATCCTTAAAACATAGTTCCTTCAAAATACATGATTTTTAAATATACTCCCCCAATAAATCTATTTCAATATCATTTTCTGCAAGACAAATGCTTTTCAAATATACCTTTGAAATAAAAAAAATTCGATCATAATCTCCTCAAGATAAATCTACCGGAACTCAGTCCGTAACTTAGAATTTGTAATGCATTAAAGGGGTAAAGCTCCCGAAATCTCGTTTGTAGTCCCAATTTAAATATTCAATGCAGTACAGGGGGAAAGCTCCCGGAATCTCGTCCATAGTCCCAATTTAATATTTAATGCAGTACAGGGGGAAAGTTCTCGGAATCTCGTCTGTAGTCCCAATTAAATATGCAATGCAGTACAGGGGGAAAACTCTCGGAATATCGTCCGTAGTCCAAATTTAAATATGCAATGCAGTACAGGGGAAAGCTCCTGGAATCTCGTCCGTTTTCCCAACTTAAATATGCAATGCAGTACAGGGGGAAAGCTCCCGGAATCTTGTCTGTAGTCCCAATTAAATATGTAATGCAGTATAGGGGGAAAGCTCCCGGAATCTCATCCATAGTCTAAATTTAAATATGCAATGCAGTACAGGGGGAAAGCTCCAGAAATCTCGTCCGTAGTCCGAATTTAAATATGCAATCCAGTATAGGGGGAAAGCTCCTGGAATCTCGTGTGTAGTCCCAATTTAAATATGAAATGCAGCCAACTGAGGAAAAACATCCATAATGCGACAGAAAATAACAAACATTGCCAAAACAAGCGCAAAAGCAACAAAAGACAGAATGCAAGGTGCGACGAGCAAATCAATACAAAAACTTCAATCACAAGAATGGTAAAAACTCATTCATAAGATGTAGTCACTGAAGGGAATACCAAGCACAAGTGTAACAATATAACGAGGGGAAAACAAAACAAATATAACAGTGATTCACAATATTCAAGTCGTCAATAAGAAACCAACCATCCCGGCAAGGGAAACAACTATAACCAATCTCGCCTAAACAATCAACTTTACAGAATAAAACTCAGCTTGAACAAATTCCCAGTAATAGGCAACACCAGGGAAATACCATCAACATGGATGATTATCAACTAAACTGAAGTAGCACTTAAGGGAAAATCATGCAAATCACAATGTACGACTCACGGGCATGCTTGACAGCAATGCATGGATATTCCAATCACTGCTAAACAATTATAGGGCAAGATTATGCTAATTCTAGACAAATAAGGAGTTTATGAAGGAAGATATGGCACGACGGTAGAAAAAAGTAATGTTTTCAGCTAAATTCAATTAAGATCAAATAAGCAAAAGAGGAAAACTAAGCAAGAAATTTCTAATTAAAGCAGATAGAGATGAACTAGCAATCGGAAGTCATATATAACAAATACAACTTCATACACGGGGAATATAAGGACCTAAGACTCCTAAAAGGCCAACCTATTTGCAAATAAGTCCGAGTACGCACTCATCACCTCGCGTACACGGGCTACAATCAAGATAGAAGACTCAATCCTAAGGGGTAGTTCCCCCACACAAGGTTAGGCAAGATACATACCTCAAAGGCGACAACCCGGTACTCTAAAATAGACTTCTCGGGTGAAAAGGCCTCCGGACGGCTCAAATCTAATCAAAATAACTTCAAAACACAAGTAAAACTCATAAGGAACTATTCCAGATCATAAAGTTTCGATCTTACAAAAAAAATATAAAAATCGACCCAAAAGTCGATCCCGAGCTCGCACCTTGGAACCCTACAAAATTTACAAAATCCGAACACCCATTCAATTACGAGTTCAACCATACAAAATTTATCGAATTCCGATAAAATTTTTCCCTTAAATCACGATTTTTCATTTTAGAAGTTTTCTTTCAAAACCAACATTTTCTCAACTCAAAACACAAAGTAAATGATGAAAATAATGATAAAATCATGAAATATATTTAATTGTAGTTGAAGAACACGTACCCAATCAAATTGTGTGAAAACCCCTCAAAAATCGCCAAGAACCGAGCTCTAAAAGTCAATATGTGATAAAAATGGCTCAACCCTCGAATTTGAAATATATTCTGTCTGCCCAGATATTTGTTCAATGTGATCGGGGAAGAGAAAATGTGATCACGTAGAAGTAAAAATGCCACTGGTCAAATTGTCCTATTCGATTGCGGGAAACTACATGCGATCGCATAGAGGAAAAATGTTACTAGCCAAAAAAAGGTTCTATGCGATCGCGAAGGAAATTATGCGATCGCATATAAGAAATTATTTGCTGCCAAACGTTGCACTATGAGATCGCGAAGCATGGGATGAGATCGCATTGAAGGAAAACTAGGGGGGTCAAGAGCAACACTATGCGGTCGCGACTACTTCTGTGTGATCGCATAGAAGGAAACCAGAAGACAGGTTCAGCAGTGCAAAAATGAGGGAAAGTTGACCCGAAGCCTATCCGAAACACACCCGAGGCCCCCGGGACCCTATCTAATCACACAAAGAAGTCATATTACCTAACACGGACTCGCTCGAGGTCTCACATCACATAAAACAATGCCGAAATGATGAATCAAACAAAAAATCAAACTTATAAATTCTCAAATCTTAAAATATAAAAACGCGTGCCGAAACCAATCAATTCAACCCGGAATGACACTAAATTCAAGTCACAAATAACACAACAGAACTACAGCCATTCCCGGAATTCCATTTCGAGCCTGATATCAAAATTTCACCTGTCGGCCGAAATCGCCGAAATTCTAACTTTGGCCTAATTACCACAAATTACTCTATGGACCTCCAAAACGATTTCCGGACGTGAAGCCGTTTACTCAAAAGTCAAACCTCCGGTCAACTTCCATCACTTAAGCTTCAAAAATATAAATTTTTCTTCCAATTCGACTCCAGATTATCCGGTAACTGAATCCGACCATGCACGCAGGTCGGTATACCCAATATGAAGTTGTTCAAGACCTTACGCCACCGAACGGAGCTCAAATTATCAAAACGACCGGTCGGGGCTGTTACATTCTCCCCCTCTTAAAACAAACGTTCGTCCTCGAACTTGCCAAGATTCACCTCGAACTCATCCAATCACTGACTGCACACTTGCAATACACACCCCGCGGGTTATCCCACGTCACCCCAACCTACATAAGCCTGATGAAACCATCACAACTGCAATATAGCCTTCTCATCACCACCGATAAGCCTCATACCTCAATTTCTCACCTTCTACTCATTTCCAAAAACCCGATTCTAAATCCATATCCGGCATTAGCCTCAACTGGCAGCATTAACTCGTGACTATTCCCATAAGGAATGACCACCCAATATAGCACATCACACATAGGCTCATAATAACACTTTTGATCATAATGGCTACCTGAAATCAACTCAGCATTAGCAATTTACCTCACATCTGAAAAAACTCTGTTTCCAACCCCATAATACTGAAAATGATGCAATAAACACGAAGACCTCATTATTAGACACCCGAACCACCGAGCCACAGCTAACACCACTGGGCACACATCCCGCAAGCTAAACTAAAGAAGCACACAACGAAATGACTGGATATGAAAATAGAAACATATAAAGGGACTATCAAACAAACACATAGGCATAATTATCTACAATACTGACTTAGAGGGCAACATAACAAGGAAGAAGCGAGGCATATGAACAAATCATAAGGATCCCGTTCTGATATAACTTCTACCGCGGTACGCAGCCCGGTCCAAACATATCAAATCACAAACGATCACGAGGGTCTCGCCCTCAACTCTATATCACATGCCGAATATATATCATACCAATTGAAATCTCCCGCCAACTCATCTCGGCTGACAAAAATCATAACGCTCACATAACTCACATCTGAATGGAGTATCAAATCATAGCTCGTAAACAAAATACCTAGGAAAAATCACATAAAGCTCACCATGATGAACAAAAAGGACTCACTTTTAGTCTCACCCCTCTAATTTATGATTAAACAACGATAGAAACGGGTTACCACTCACAGAATCTCCCAACAGGAGCAAGCATGAAAAATAGAGTGCAAAGTATGAATCTCACTTATCAATAAGGCAAACAAATAAGGGAAACTCGCCCCGACCAGTAGAACTATAATGAAATACAAATAGTGCCCCTCTGTAACAAATTAAGCATACATGTACGATAACATCTAGCACAATGGCCTCCAGCCTACTATACGAAACACATCAACAGGTCAGGCCTCCCCCTCTTGGGCGCCCTCTACTCACCTGAATGCCCTGTTGTGACACATCTGCCCGGAGCCTGGGCAATCTCTCACCCTGTGACTGGTATCTCCACACTCAAAACAACCTCCCTACTGGCGTGGGTGTGGAAACCGTGCGATACGAGTGCTCTGAGACCCATGAGTACCTGAAACCCCATGCACAACTGGTAATGCAAACTGAACTGGCTGACCCACAAAACCTCTACTATAGGGTACCCTACTTTCATAATAAGGACTAGTATATTTCTCTGATCTACGAGGCCTCCTTGCCTCCTTGAACCCTCTTTTCTAATCTTGTCTACCCTCTCGCTCCCAGTCCCACATGTTATCTAACCAGTGAGCGATGTCTACTGCCTGCCGAAACGAGGCATCCGACTCTAACTCTTGAGTCCTGCCGAACCGAATGTCATGCTTGAGTCCCTCAATGAATCTACGGATGCACCTCCTAACTGAAACAACCAAGTGAGGTACATAACTGGCCAACTCACCGAATCTGACGGTGTACTATAATACTGACATAGTGCCCTGACGCAAATTCTCAAACTCCACACGCGGTGCATCTCGGAGGGAATGGAGTGCAACTCCCTTCCAACATCTCTGAAACCTGAATCCATGCAAGTGAAGATGACTCGGTCGGGCTACCCCAACTTATGTGCCCGCCATCACTGACAAACCGCTCCTCTGAGCTAAGACATGACAAAAACAATGCCACTTGTCTCCACAATATCGAAAGTGCGGAGGATGCTATGGAACTCCTCCAGAAAACCATGGGCATCATCTGTCGCCAATCCACTAAAAGATAGCGGGGTGGTACTTCTTGTACCTCTCAAGTACAAGGTGTTCTTCCTTCGATGCTGCCATGACAACTAGAACCTGACAAACATGGCCTCGCTGCTCTGGAGTGTAGACGGCGGGAATCTGAACTCCTCCCCTGATTTGTGAGGCAGATGGTGTACTAGAATCAAACCCGCCTGAGTCAATGTACCAATTATACTCAAAACTGCGCCCAGATATCCTGACGTCCGGGGTAGCAACAGGCACCTCCAGTACCTGTCCCCCAGCTGGAATTACTAGACGCACTCTCTCAAGTTACGCTAGCTAGATTTCATTACAGTTCACTTTAGATTG
>ML329840.1:0-86349 GCA_005239505.1 Nicotiana paniculata
ACAAGAAATTGCATAATTGAAATGTAAAATAAGAATTACTAAATGTAGAAATCGATGTTCTTGAACTTCAATGGAATTTTCTCCCTTCCTACTATTGATTCACGAAATTCCCCTCTTAATTGTGTTTTAGGAGTCTATTTATAGGTTTAGGGTGAACCCTAACCGTGTAGGAGACTTCTATTTCACTTGGGAAACACTTAAACTCGTCAAACTCGGACTTGGGCGAAACTGGAGACCCCTGGCGTTTGGGCTCTAACGCCCCCCTAACGCCAGGGGGGGCCTGGCGTTTTGGCCCTAACGCCCCCCTAATGCCAGGGGGGGCCAGGCTTTATGGGGTAAACGTCCCCTAACTCCAGGGGGGGCCTGACTTTAGGGGGCAAACGCCCGACTATCGCCCGGGCGTCTCCTTTTGCGTATTTTTGACGTATTTGCATCCCTTTAGCTCCGTTTCCATNATCATTAATGCTCATAAAATGTAAGGTATATCACATGTTAAACTATGCAATTTAGTCTCACATCACCAATTAATAAAGAAAAGTCACATATCCTTTTAGTAAAAGAAAACCATTATAAGTCTTAAGGAACTTGAAAATCACACCTCCATTCTCAAAGAAGTAAGATTTCAAGGATTTTGCAAGAATGGAAATAGTTGTAAGTTTCTGCATGGTGGATTCGGCGAGGAAGATACTCCTAGAAATGTTGAGTATTTTGATGAGAGTTTGCGTGAAATTATTTTTCCATTATAAGGGAGTACGGTAAAATATTTCTCAAGAATATCATATGGATTTTTCCCTACTTAAATCCGCCGTCACCTGTTTTATCACAAAAGACGTGTGTTAGAGAGATTGTCAAGAGAACCGACTCAAGTGTGTTAAGGCTAATATTTTCTTGTTTTGGCATGATCTAAGTAACGATACGTAAACGTAATGCTATTTCATAAGTGTTTCTACTCTTAGCAGTTAAGGATGTCTATGTTATTCATTCCTGTAAAATGATATTCAAGCATGTCTAAGTATGTCCCTAAGTCCCTATTTAGGTATATGATAGATATGTTAATGTTTATAATATAGTGGTACATGCATCTTCATGCATTTACCACCGTGCTGCGGCCGGTTGGGCAGTTACCACTGGTTTGGAAGTTATGTATCATTATTTACTAGGGTTGGGCAGTCATGCATATTCATTTACCACCGAGCTACTGTCAGTTGGGCAATTACATATTTACCACCGAGCTATGGACGGTCGGGCAGTCATGTATTTACCACCGCGCTACGGCCAGTCGGGCAGTTACCACTAATCAGTTAGGCAGTCATGCATCATACGATATGGATAATAGAAAAAGTCTCAAAATGATGCATTATATATATAAGTATGATAAGTATGTATATATGGGGGCACTTCGGAGATAGAGTTTGGTTCTGATATGTCTTTAAAGTAACGTTGACTTATTGTTATGTTTCAGTTCTACCTTACATAGTCAGTACATTATTCGTACTGACGTCCTTTTGTTGGGGACACTCCATTCATGCCTGCAGGTATAGATAAACAATTTGTCGAGCCCTCATAGTAGACGAGATTGGCATTCAACGAAGGATTGGTAAGAATCGAACTCATTGGGAGTGATATCGATTCTATGAGTCATCGTGTCAGAGTTTTGCTATAGACTATGGGTAGGCCGGTACCCTATCCCATTTTTTAAGGCCCCGTATAATTTTACCTAGAAAACCCGTACTTCCTGATGCCCAAATTATATTTATGTGTTTAACGATAGAAAATTCTTCGGTCCTTTTTGGATTGAACAGTACCCTACGGACTTAGAATAAAATGTTTGCGAAAAAGTGTGTTTCTGCGGCCCATTATGCGGTCACATAATCACTCCGTGGACCGCATAACTGGCCAAATCTGACGCCAATTATGCGGCCCAAAATGTGATCGCATAATTGATATACGGGCCACATAATCCATCGCGTAGATTCCTTGGAGTTTGGGGGGGGGGGTTATGTGGCGCATTATGCGACCGCAGAACAGGTATATGGGCCGCATAATGGTCGCATACTTGATCAGATGTTCCACTCGACTAAGGCAATTTTTGCGGCATTTTTGCGGACTGCATTCCCATTATGCGGTCGCATATATGCGACCGCATAACTGTGTCGGGGCACCCTATTTTATTATTTTTAAACCCAACCCCAGACCAACATCAAATTGATCCTCCATCAGCACTCAAGGCTTGGGACTAAATAAAGAAGATACCAGTTCCTTCACTCTAAGAGGTAAGTTTCTACCACACCAGCTTTTAAATTCCATGATTAGCTAAAATGGGCCATTAGTAAGGTAGTCCATGGAGGTAAGGAAAGGGATCTTGTATGCATGAGGTTCTAAACTATGTGTGGGAAAGTAAGAGCAATGATAGAAAGAAATGGGGGATGGGACCTTAGCAGATTAGTAATTCTTGGTGTAATGCTCAAGTGAGCTGGGACCACTATCCAATTCCTAATTACAATTTGATTATGCTATTTTTTCAAATAGATTGAAAGAGCTAAAGGATTTCAGAAATTGTTGTAGGAATTAGGGATTAGGCCCAGTCCAGGTATGTATGGCTAAATCTAACCTCATAAAACTCAACTTGTTGGTGTCCAAATAGGTGGTATGAGTCCCTTACTTGATAATACTTGAATTGATTGTTTTAATGTGTTGAGTCAAAAGATTTCTGCTTTTGAATTGTAGTTGACTACCATGTCACCATGCTACTTGAAAATGTGAATTATGATCCTACATGCTCCTTCTATTATGTGTGTGATTCATTATATGCGGGTTCTCGTTAAAATAAAGGATGTCGTCATTGAACGGATAAAAAGGGGAATCATACTTGAGTTGTAAAACGTGTCCAAGTTCCAAGAACTATGTGATAAATGGTGGAAGTGAAACGTGAGTTAAAATGAAATGGTGGTGTTCCAAGTGAGATGTCTTAGCCGATCGGGCCGAGATCGGACGCCATGCTGTACACATGATGGCATTTACATTGAAAACATTGATATACATTATGGATATGGTTATGTCTCACTTGGGATGGCTTAGCCGGTCGGGCCGAGACCGGACTCCGTGAAAAAAGACACGGTGGCATTATAAATCATGGCACTTGAAATTAAGAGACTATTAATCAAAAGGATGGAAGGACGAAATAAGAAACTATGTGACCCCTACTTGTGATTCCCTACTTCAGTGAAGTGCTATGTGATTACAATGAGTGCTTTCCTACATGTTTTATTATTTATTCTATTTGGAGTGGAATTGTTCATACATACTAGTACTGTTCGATGGTACTTACATCCCTTTTTTCGGGGGCGCTACGTCTTTGAATGAATGTAGGTGGTTCTATTGCAGATAGAGCTGATCGCCGATATTTGTGCCCTCACTCTTTCTCCTCAAAGAAATCTTGTGAGCCCTGTTTCTTCCCGGGGTCATGTATAGTATATGTTGTTCTTATTTTGTATAAGTTACTATATTTGAGGTATAGCCGGGGCCTTGTTGCCGGCATTGTCACATTTGTCTTTTGTATCTATAGAGGCTCCGTAGACGTTTATGTGGGTCATGTATGAGTATCGGGGATGTTATCGAATCAAATTGTATGTTGAAATCCTATTCCACTTAATGATAAATTGTAAATACTTTTGGAAGTTCGATTATCGCCTAATGTATGTAGGGAAGAATAAACTAGCAACATATGTATATTTATTTAACTGACCTCTTCCCGAGTAATAAACCCTGATGCGTTCTCTTTTTGGAATATGAATGAGTCGGTAGTACATGTTTGAAAGGCTTGCTTGACCGGGTTCACTCAGTTGAGTGCTGGTCGCGCTCCCCAAGGTTGGGGCGTGATAAACTTGGTATCAGAGCCTAAGGTTTTAAAGTGTCCTAAGATGTCTTGGAGCCGTGTCTAGTAGAGCCCTTCTTATCGGTACGCTGTCGACCACATCTATAATTGGGGGGGGGGGGCTACTTGACATTTAGGAATACCCTTCATTGTTATTCTGTATCGTGCGTTATAGTGGAATGTGAGGTTGTTCTCCTCTAACCCATGCATTGTCCTAACTTTTAGTAAATGGCACCTAAGAAGTAGTCGAGATTTGGCCAAGAGGCCCATACCACTCAAGGAGTGGCTATTGATTCCCAACTTGATAGTTCGGGTGATGATAATCCCCCGACTATTACGCTGCTAGATTCTTCTACTCCAGCTCAGACTACTCTAGTTCCTACTCCTGTGGAGGGTGCCACAATCCCTCCCCCTGATATTCCTGATCCTTCTCCAGCTCCAGCTTCCGGTGTTTTTGATAGGGATATTAGGGGAGTTATTCAGATGCTGACTTAGTTAATGTCTTATCAGGACCAAAGGTCAAATGTTACACCCACCTCTTTCAGCACGCAGGAGGATTCTTCCGATTCCAGGGTAAGCATGTTTCATCAGTTAGACCCTCCAGAGTTCACAGGTACTGACCCCGAGGTAGACCCTTAGGATTTCATTGATGAGATTCGAAAGGGGTAGCATATTCCTGGTTTGAGATGTGGGAGGTCTCCTGTGAGGAAGGGAGCCCTCCGGCGAGGTGGAGTGAGTTTGCGAATGCTTTCATAGACCATTTCCTGCCAACCGAGACTAAGGCAACCCGTTCTTTGGAGTTTGAGACCCTTAAACAGGGTAGTAAAAGTGTGTGGGAGTATCGCATGGAGTTCGTGCGCCTGTCAAATTATGATGTTCATATGATGCCGATTATGGAGGCTAGAGTTCGTCGATTTGTGCAAGGCTTTAGTCCCCTAGTTATCAATGAAGCTGCCACAGATTTTATAAATTCTGACATGAACTATGGAAAAATGGTGGTGTTTTTCCAGGCTACAGAGGCTCGAAAGTCAAAGCACATGATGGACCAAGATGGTAGTGGTAGGGCCCGATCAGCGGGCAATCTTGGGGATTCATTCGGAGGGCCATCACAGTTTTACGCTTAGTCTTCAGCTAGTGCCCCACCATTAGGGCATGGTCAGCAGTAGGGGAGTCTCTTTAGGCCCATCTAGGGTAGTAGAGGGTTCCTCCATCAGGGCCGTCCAGGAGGGAGACTCCAGCAGCAGAAGAGGACCCCATGCCCTAAATGTGTGAGGGCACATTCGGGAGTTTGCTATCTGGACATGTCAGTATGTTATTGATGTGGGATGTTGTGCCATATTCAGAGGGAGTGTCGTGCATCCTGCTAGGGTGCCGGCAGGGGCATAGCCCATCCATCCAGTTCTTCAGATGCAACATATTCAGCACACCCTCCAACTCGAGGCTCTCCATCACCTGCAGGGTATGGTGCGGATATGGGAGGTGCACGAGGTTCGGGAGGACTCAGCCGGTTCTATGCTATGAGTTGTTGATAGAGTGCAGAGGCTTCTCTAGATGTCGTTATAGGTATACTGAATGTTCAATACCATGATGTATATTCCCTTAGCGATCCTGGATCTTCATTATCCTATGTTACTCCTAATGTTGCTTCAAGCTTTAGGATAGAACCAGAATAGCTTCACGAGCCGTTCTCTGTATCTACTCCGGTTGGTGAGTCTATTACGGCCGTGAGGATTTATAGATATTGTGTTGTCACGGTGCATGGTCGAGATACCATGGCCGATCTTATTAAACTGGGGATGATTGAATTTGATGTAATAATGGGAATGGATTGTCTTTATTCATGTTTTGCCAAACTCGACTGCCGAACCAGAGTTTTAAGGCTTGAATTTCCTAACGAAGCAGTTGTCGAGTGGGAGGGGAATAACATCATGTCGAAAGGTAGGTTTATTTCTTACCTTAAGGCCTCAAAGATTATCAGGAAGGGGTGCATCTATCACTTGCTCCGAGTTGCGGACACCACTGCTGAGCTGCCTACCCTTGAATCTGTGCCAATTGCGAATGAATACCCTAATGCCTTTCCGGATGATGTCCCTGGGATTCCTCCAGACAGGGAAATTGATTTTGGGATCGATGTGATGCCAGGCACGCAGCCTATATCCATTCCACCCTATAGAATAGCGCCGACTGATTTGAAAGAACTGAAGGAACAACTGAAGGATTTGCTAGAGAAAGGTTTCATCCGACCGAGTGTGTCGCCTTGGGGCACACCGGTTATATTTGTCAGAAAGAAGGATGGGTCACCGCGGATGTGTACTGACTACCGGCAGCTCAACAAGGTCACAATAAAAAAACAGATACCCATTGCCTAGAATAGATGACTTGTTCGATCAATTGGAAGGTGCTAAGTTCTTCTCCAAAATTGATTTGCGGTCTGGGTATCATCAGTTAAAGATAAGGGAGTAGGATATTCAGAGAACAACTTTCAGAACCCGGTACCGGCACTTTGAATTTATGGTAATGTCTTCCGGGCTCACAAATGCCCCGGTGGCTTTCATGGATCTTATGAATCAAGTCTTCAAGCCGTTTCTTGACTCTTTTGTGATAGTATTCATTGACGACATCCTAGTGTATTCACGAAGTGGAGAGGATCACGTCGACCACCTCAAGGCAGTTCTGCAGACTCTTCATCAACATCAATTGTATGCAAAGTTCTCGAAACGTTAATTTGGATTGAATCTGTTACATTTCTAGGTCATGTCGTCTCCAAAGAAGGGATTGAGATTGACCCTCCAAAGATCGCATTGGTAAAGGATTGGCCTAGACCTACCACTCCAACAGATATTCGCAGTTTCTTGGGTTTAGCCGGGTATTATAGGAGGTTCATGGAGGGATTATCCACTCTTTCCTCTCCATTGACTAAACGGACGTAGAAAGCGGTCAAGTTCCTTTAGTCTGATGCTTGTGAAACGAGTTTCCAGGAATTGAAATCAAGATTAACTTTGGCAACGGTGTTCACCCTGCCAGAGCATACAGAGGGGTTTGTGGTGTATTGCAACGCTTCCAGGGTTAGCCTTGGGTGTGTATTAATGCAACATGGTAACGTTAAAGCATATGCTTCAAGGAAGCTTAAGAATCACGCAAAAAATTATCCAACTCACGACTTGGAGCTTGAAGCAGTGGTTTTTGCATTAAAGATTTGGAGGCATTATCTGTATGGGGTCCACGTGGATGTATTCACAGACCACATGAGTCTTCAGTATATTTTCAAACAGAAGGAATTAAACTTGAGGCAAAGAAGGTGGCTTGAGTTGCTCAAAAGATTATGACATTGACATAATGTATCATCCGGGGAAAGCTAATGTGGTGGAAGATGCTCTTAGTCGGAAATTTATGGTTAGTTTGGTTACTTGGAAGCATGTCACAGACCGTTGGCTTGAGAGGTTCACCAGTTGGCCAGTTTGGGAGTTCGTCTTGCGGACACTAATGAGGGTGGAGTGATTGTGCAGAATGGGGCGGAATAGTCGCTTGTAGCGGAGGTCAAGGAGAAGAAATACAATGATCCTATGTTGGTACAACTGAAGGAAGGGATTCATAACAATAAGACTACTGTTTTTTCTCTTGGCATGGGTGACAGTACCTTACTGTACCAAGGGCAGCTATGTGTTCCAAATGTGGATGGTCTCCGGGAAAGGATCATGGCAGAAGCTCACACTTCTAGATATTCCGTGCACCCAGGTTCTACGAAAATGTATCATGAAATCAAGGAAGTTTACTGGTGAAATGACATGAAGAGGGGTGTGGCGGACTTTATGGCAAAAATGTCCATGCTGTTACCAAGTGAAGGCCGAGCATCAAAGGCACGGTGGGTTGGCACAACTTATAGAAATTCCGATGTTGAAATGGGAAATGATCAATATGGATTTTGTGGTGGGGTTACGTTGTATTCCGCGCAAGTTTTACTCAATTTGGGTGATCGTGGATTGACTCACGAAATCAGCACACTTCTTACTGGTTAAATCCACCGACACTGCGGAGCAGTATGCACAACTGTATATCAAGGAAATAGTCAGACTTCATGGCACTCCGGTTTCCATCATCTCCGATCGAGGGGCGCTATTCACAGCTAATTTCTAAAAGAAGTTTCAACAAGGTTTGGGTACACAGGTAAATCTCAGCACGACTTTCCATCCGCAGATTGACGGCCAAGCAGCGCAGACTATTCAGACGCTTGAGTACATGTTGCGTGCTTGTGTTCTTGACTTCAAGGGTAGCTGGGATAATCATTTACCACTTATAGACTTTTCTTATAACAACAACTTCCATGCCAATATTCAGATGGCGCAATTTGAGGCCTTGTATGGTAGGAGATGTAGGTCGCCGATTGGATGGTTCGAGGTTAGAGAAGCTGAAATAATAGGACCAGACCTCATATATCTAGCTATGGAGCAGGTTAAAATTATTAAAGAGCGGTTGAAAACCACTCAGAGTCGTCAGAAGTCCTACTCAGACGTTTGTCGCAGAGACTTGGAGTCCAAGGTATGTCGGGCCATATGGAATCATTGAAAGGGTAGGACATGTAGCGCACAAGCTTGAGCTGCCCCCTGAAATGTCATTGGTGCACCCAGTATTTCATGTGTCCATGTTGAACAAAGTACTTGAAGACCCGTCTGCCATCGTGCCAGTTGAGACCATTGAGGTTAGCGGAGAATTGTCATATGAAGAAATTCCAGTTTCTATTCTTGATAGACAGGTCTGAAAGTTGAGGAACAAAGAAATTACATCTGTAAATGTATTATGGAGAAACCATCAAGTTGAAGAAGCTACTTGGGAAGACGAGAATGAAATGAAAAAGAAGTACCCTCATGTTTTTGAATATCCATGGAATAGTTCTATGAAGTGGTTTTCTCTAAATATTTATATTACTTGTTCGGCTAGTGTAAAGACACTCCCTTCCTAGTTATCCGTCCTTTATGAAGCCTTGGTTGTTTTATAATCTATTGTGTTATCTGATCGTATAAAGGTTGTCGAAAGGTGTTACGGGGGCTCTATGACACGTGGATAGGCGTTATTACAAAGGATACTCTGGAAAAATTTTCAAAAAAATTTGAGAGTTAGGCAAAGTTGGGGTTGTTGGTATATGGTATGGCTGAACCTTAGTGAACCTTGATCCTCATTCGAGGACGAATGATCTTATGTGAGGGAGGATGTAAGGACCGTAAAATTTTACCTAGAAAACCCGTACTCCGTGATGCCCAAATTAGATTTATGTGTTTAATGATAGAAAATTCTACGGCCCATTATGTGGTCGCATAATCACTATGCGGACCGCATAATGGCCGCAAAGTGAGTCAGAAAGCTGGCCAAATCTGAGGCCAATTATGCGGCCCAAAATGCGATCGCATAATTGATATGCGGGCCGCATAATCCATCGCATATCTGCCTTGGAGTTTTGCTAGGGTAGTTCTGCGGCATATTATGAGACCGCATAACAGGTATGTGGGCCGCATTGTGGCCGCATACTCGATCAGATGTTCCACCCGGCTGAGGACATTTTTTGGCAGGTTTGCGGACGACATTCCCATTATCTGCGACCGCCTAACTGTGTTGGGGCACCCCATTTTCTTATTTTTAAACCCGAACCCAGACAAACATAAAGCATATTCCCCACCATTTTAAACCATTCTCCTGATAATTTAGAGTGAGAAAAGAGAGGGTTTTAGAGAGAAGGTCCCAATTCCATTAAATTGATCCTCCATCACCACTCAAGGCTTGGGACTAATCAAACAAGATACTAATTTCTTCACTCTAAGAGGTAAGTTTCTACCATACCAACTTTTAAATTCCATGATTAGCTAAAATGGGCCATTAGTAAGGTAGTCCATGGAAGTAAGGAAAGGGACCTTGCATGCATAAGGTTCTAAACTATGTGTGGGAAACGAAGAGAAAAGATAGAAAGAAATGGGGGATGGGACCTTAGAAAACTCATAATTCTAGGTGTAATGCTCAAGTGAGCTAGGACCACGATCCAGTTCCTAATTACAAACTGATTATGTTATTTTGTCAAATAGATTGAAAGAGCTAAAGGATTTCGGAAATTGTCGTAAGAATTACGGATAAGGCCCAATCCAGGTATGTATGGATAACTCTAACATTCATAACAATCAACTCGTTGATGTCCGAATAGGTGGTATGAGTCCCTTACTTGATCATACTTGAATTGATTGTTTTAATGCGGTGAGTCAAAAGATTTCTGTTTCTAAATTATTCTAGTTGACTACCATGTCACCATGCTACTTGAAAATGTGAATTATGATCCTACATGCTCCTTCTATTATGTGTGCGATTCATTATATGTGGGTTCTCGCTAAAATGAAGGATGACGCCATTGAACGGATAAAAAGGGGAATCAAATTTGATATGTACAACGTGTTCAAGTGCGAAGAACTATGTGATAATGGTGGAAGTGAAACGTGAATTTAGCAAATAAATGAAATGGTGATATCCCAAGTGAGATGTCTTAGCTGACCGGGCCGAGATCGGACGCCATGTTGTACACATGGTGGCATTTACATTGGAAACATTGATATAAATTGTGGATATGGTTATGTCTCACTTGGGATTGCTTAGTCGGTCAGGCCGAGACCGGTCTCCGTGTAAAAAGACACGGTGGCATTATAAATCATGGCACTTGGCATTAAGAGACTATTAATCAATAGGATGGAAAGACGAAAGAAGAAACTATATGACCACTACTTGTGATTATTTACTTCTGTGAAGTACTATGTGATTTCCATGACTGCTTTGCTACCTGTTTTATTGTTTATTCTATTTTTGAGTGGAATTTTTCATACATACTAGTACTGTTCGATGGTACTAACGTCCCTTTTGCCGGGGGCACTACATCTTTGAATGGATGTAGGTGGTTCTATTGCAGATAGCGCTGATCGTCGATAGTGGTGCCCTCACTCTTTCTCCTCACAGCAGTCTTGGTGAGCCCTGTTTCTTCCCCGGTTCATGTATAGTATATGTTGTTCTTCTTTTGTATAAGTTACTATATTTGAGGTATAGCCGGGGCCTTGTTGCCGACATTGTCACGTTTGTCTTTTGTATCTATAAGGGCTCCGTAGACGTTTATGTGGGTCATGTATGGGTGTCGGGGATGTTATCGAATCAAGTTGTATGTTGAAATCCTATTCCCTCTAATCATAACTATTATTACTTTTGGAAGTTCGATTATCTCCTAATGTATGTAAGGAATAATGAACCAGCACGTGTTTGTATTTTATAACTGACTTCTCCCCGGGGTAATAAATGCTGATGTGTTCTCTTTTTGGAATATGAATGAGTCAGGTAGGATATGTTTGAAAGGCTTGCTCGACCGGGTTCACTCGGTTGAGCGCCGGTCACGCTCCCCGAGGTTGGGGCATGAAACATTTGATGTCGCATAATATTAGAGGCTTTATAGACGTAGGTTCATTTTGTACAGTATGTTAGAGGCCTTGACGGCCCATATGTATTCATGTTTTAAGAACGATAAGAACAATATTTTATTGAACGATGGTTTATTTATAGTTTATTGATACAGTGTTATGAGTTGTGTCCATGTTGGCCCATGATAGTTACAAAAGGAATAAGTTCAGCCAACTCGACCTATGTATTTTCAAGTTTTGGACTAATGATCATGAGTTACAGAGTGGTTCTCTCGGGCCAGCTCGGCACCGGGTGCCAGCCACGCCTCTGCAGGTTTGGGGCGTGACACCAAGCCCCGTATTATCCTCGTCCACCACAGACCAATTACCAATATAACACCCGCCCCTGTGAACCACCTAGGAAAACTGACTTCACCCCCATTGGTTAATAGTCTTCCAGCCTCTTCCAAAAATTAGTCCAAATTGGCCTATTGTAACCTGTACCTTCGAACAGATAGAACCCAGAATCTCCATCCTATAGGCCAGGTACCATGTGCGCTTACCACTCCAGGGCGGAAGGGCATGACACTAAAGATTGTTGGACCCTTAAGAGAGCAGTCGAGAACCTGATCGAAAAGAAGCGGGTAGTGTTAAGGGACGAGAAAGTCCCCAATGTAACAAACAACCCGTTACCGGCCCACAACAGCGGGTCAGTCATCGGGATTATATGTGAAGACAAATAATTAGACCCCACATTAAAATCAATTATTGCCATCATTGATTGAGAAAAGAAACCTAAAGAAGTGGCAAAACAAGTCAGAGATGAGAAAAAGATAAATTCCACTCCCCAAAATGCAGAAAAAGCAGGGGAAACAAAGACAGGGTCAACACCTACCAAAAAGGCCATTCTCTACGTCCCAATAGCCCCCAGGAAGGGAAAGCTCATGTTAAGCCCTCCCAAGAGATTTGAATAGAGGAAAACCACGCCAAATCTGCCAAAAATGTATGTACCAAAAGGGACTTGCATGGCATGGAGGCTAGCAATTCCACTTAGGATGGATGAGCCTTTGATCATTAGCCGCATGCCACAAAATCCCATGAGAGACCCTACTTCCTTTCCTTGGAACTAGAACCAGACAGTGGTCACATATAAAGGTGTATACGACACTCATTCATCTTTATTATTAACTAGTATTAGAGTAAATCACATATTTTTAGAACCACAAATCAAACATAATTGTTAATACCACTTTCGAGGTAAACAGTTTGGTGGCTAAAGATAATAGTTATTATTTTGGTGCTAGTTTTCTGATAATACAAGTTATTCTTCACACGTCGATTTGGGTACTGATATTGAAGGAAGTGTATGCAGAGGGAACCAACACGACGCAGAAGGGACACATGCTCCAGAATAAAGAGAAATGAGTCTACAAGTAATCATTGAAATTTTCCAAGCACAACAGGTTGCTATCGCCCAATTGCAGAGTCAACAAATAATTCCGAGCACAACAGGACAAGAAATAGCTCCCCGAGTTGAGCCAACTCCAGAAAGATCGATCAATAATGGGTCAGGAACCGACCCCACCATCATGAGGATTCTCGAAGAACTCACTAAGAGGGTCGAGTCGGGAGAAAAGAAGATAGAGGATAACGACAAGAAAGTAGAAACCTACAACTCGAGAGTCGACTAGATCCCGGAGCACCCCCGATTTTGAAGGGAGTGAATTCAAAGAAGTTCGTGCAGAAGTCATTCCCACCAAGTGCGGCTCCGAAGCCCATTCCGAAGAAGTTCAGGATGCCCGACATCCCAAAATACATCAGGACCACAGGTCCAATGAGCATAATTCCACATTTTCTTGTGGTATAAAAGGAAGTGATTTAAAGGACGACGAGGGGGCTATGATGTGGTATCATTACCTACCCCTGAACTCAATAGATTTGTTTGCCATGTTGGCATACTCACTTGTAAAGGTACATGTTGGTGCCATAAAAGTTTCTACAAGGATGACTGATGTGTTCAAAATAAAACAAAGAGAGAACGAGATTCTACGGGATTTCGTAACCGGTTTCCAAATGGAGCGAATGGAATTACCACCGGTCGTTGATGATTGGGCAGTGCAAGCTTTCACTCAGGGCTTGAATGAATGAACCTCGATAGCTTCGAAACAACTGAAGCAAAATTTGATGGAGTATCCCGCTGTAACTTGGGAGGATGTGCACAATAGGTAATTTTCAAAAATCAGGGTAGAGGACGACCAATTGGGAGCTCCCTTGGGCTCAGTATATCCAAGCAGGCTATTAGAAAAAGAATCAAGGAACACAGAAAGGGAGCCGAGACTGAACACGGAAAGATATCAACCCTATGTCGAAGACCGAAGAAACGCTTCGAGGCGTAATATACCTCGAAATGATCGTAGGCGGATTGAGTCCAAAGTTCCCAGGGACTCATGAGCAAACCGGGTTCGACAGACATACGGGGCCATTGGAGGCACCCTGATTGTCAGAGTAAAATTTCAACATTGATGCCTCAAACATCATATCAGCCATAGGTAAGATCAGAGATACCAGGTGGCCCAAGACCATGCAATCAGATCCTTCCCAGAGGAACCCCAACTAAATATACAAATACCATGGTAGTCATGGTCATAGGACCAAGGATTGCAAACACCTTCGAGATGAGGTAGCCCGATTGTTCAATGAAGGGCACCTTTGAGAGTTTCTCAGCTACCGGGCCAAGAACCATTTTCGAGAAAGATATGCAAGTAGAAAGAATGAACAGGAGGAGCTGCAGCATGTCATTCATATGATCATCTGAGGAATCTATGTCCCACAGGGACCCGTGTTCAAACGAACCAAAGTATCCATCACAAGGGATAAGCGATCTCGAGACCACATTCCCGAGGACACCCTCACATTCCGCGAGGAAGACGTCGACGCCTTATCTCAACCTCATCATGATGCACTGATAATTTATTTCTTTTTAAATAAAGTTCAAGCTAAACGTGTGCTCGTGGATCCAGGTTGTTCGGCCAATGTAATCAGCTCAAGGGTCGTAGAGCAGCTCGGGCTGCTCGACCAAATCATACCTGCCTCTCGAATCCTGAATGGGTTCAACATGGAAAGTGAAACAACGAAGGGGAAAATCAGCCTCCCAGTCAATGTGGCTGGGACCATATAAGCCACCAAGTTTCATGTCATCTAAGGTGACATGAGGTACAACGCCCTGCTTGGAAGACCATGGATACATAACATGAGGGCAGTACAATCAACTCTTCATCAAATGATAAAGTTTCCAACAAAATATGGCATGAAAATGCTTTATGGAGAGCAACATGCAGCAAAAGAAATGTTCACAGTGCATGAATTGGCACCAGCATCGTCCCCATCCACCTCTGAGAATTCAAAAGACAAACATGTAGCCAAATAGCAATTACAGCCCGTGCCCTCGGTTGAGCTCGAGGGAAGAGATCCCGAAGAACAGGTGATCGAGGATGAAGAAGATTTCCTTGCCCCTCGAGCCTTCATTTCCCCTAAGGAATCAGATGCAACAAAGTCCACTATCGAAGAATTCGAGCAGGTAGTATTGATCGAGTATCTTCCATAACGAAAGGTATACCTGAGAACGAGACTAACATCCAAACTCAGGAAAAAACTTATTCAATTTCTTATTAATAACATTGATTTCTTCTCTTGACCCCATCTAGATGTGACGGGGATCCCACCGGAGGTAATCACCCATCGACTAATTGTCGTTCCCGGGTTCAAACCGATGAAGAAAAAAAGGAGGCCTCAATACGAGGTAAATCATACATTCATCAAAGATGAGGTAACTAAGCTCCTTAAAATATGATCCATTAGCGAGGTAAAATACCCCGAATGGCTAGCTAACGTAGTAGTAGTCTGTAAAAAGGGAAATAAACTAGGAATATGTGTAGATTACAAAGATTTAATCAAAGCATGCCCAAAAGATTCCTTCCCAATGCTGAACATCGACCGTCTAATCGATGCTATGGCTGGCCACGAGATCCTTACTTTTCTCAACGCCTACTCTGGGTATAATCAAATTCAAATGAACCTTGAGGACCAGGAACAAACTTCATTTATTACGAAGTATGGCACATATTACTATAAGGTAATGCCCTTCAGATAAAAAGTGCAGGAGCTACATACCAATGCCTAGTTAACAAGATGTTCAAACATGAAATAGGCAAGTCCATGGAAGTTTACATTGATGACATGTTAGTTAAGTCCGTGCGCGCAGAGGACCATTTGACTTATTTGCAGGCAACATTCAATATTTTGAGAAGATACAACATGAAGCTCAACCCTGAGAAATGCACTTTTGGAGTCGGCTCGGGCAAATTTTGGGGATTCATGGTGTCAAACAAGGGGATCGAGATCAACCCCGAAAAAATCAAAGCCATCGAGGATATCACCGTGGTAAACAATGTGAAAGCAGTACATCGACTGACCGGATGGATAGCAGCCTTAAGACAATTCATCTCGAGGTCATCGGATCGGAGTCATCAATTTTTCTCCCTTATCAAGAAGAAAAACGACTTCGAGTGGACTCCGGAATACCAACAGGCCTTGGAAAAACTAAAACGCTATCTCTCGAGCCCAGCTTTTCTCCATACCTCGAAGGAAGATGAAACACTATACTTGTATTTGGCCGTGTCTGCAGTTGCGATAAGTGGCATGTTGGTTCGAGAAGAACAAGGTACAGAATTCCGTGTTTATGACATAAGTCGAGCCTTGTGAGATGCCGAAACCAGGTATCCTCACTTAGAAAAATTAGCTCTTGCATTATTAAATGCATCTAGGAAGTTGAAACCATACTTTCAATGTCATCCTATATATGTGTTAACTACATATCCACTTTGAAACATCTTACATAAGCCTGAGTTATCGGGCCGATTGGCCAAATGGGCCATTGAATTTGGAGGGTATGATATCGAATATCGACCTCGAACAACTATCAAGTCTCAAATTTTGGCAGACTTCGTGGCCGATTTTACGTCGGCCTTCGTGCCCGTAGTACAGAAAGAACTCTTGCTAAAAACGGGCACATCATCGGGGGTATGGACCCTCTTCACTGACGGTGCCTTGAATGTTAAAGGGTCTGGGCTCGGTATAGTTTTAAAAATGCATACGGGCAACTTCATTCGACAATCTATAAAATCTTCGAAGTTGACTAACAATGAGGCCGAGTATGAGTCCATGATTACAGATTTCGAACTAGCCAGAGGCCTAGGAGTAGAGGTCATAAAGGCAAAATGTGACTCTCTTTTGGTTATAAACCAAGTAAATGGGATCTTTGAGGTTCGAGAAGATAGGATGAAAAGATACTTAGACAAGCTTCAAGTGACATTGAATTGCTTCAAAGAGTGGACCCTGGTTCACATACCTCGAGAACAGAATAGCGAGGCAGATGCACTCGCGAACTTGGGTTCGTCCGTTAAAGAAGATGACATAGTACCGGGGACTGTCGTACAACTATCAAAGTCGGTGATAGAAGAAGGCCATGCAGATATCAACTCAACAAGTCTAACATGGGATTGGAGAAACAAGTAAATCGACTACTTGAAGCATGGGAAGCTCCCCACAGACCAAAAAGAATCAAGGGCCCTTCGAGCCAAAGCAGCCCGATTTTCACTCGATGAGAATTGAACATTATATAGGAGGACCTTCCACGGGCCACTAGCAGTATGCTTGGGACCAGGGGACACCGACTATATGCTACGAGAAATCCACGAAGGCACTAGTGGTAACCACTCCGGTGCCTACTCATTAGTTCGACAGGTAATAAGAGCAGGGTATTACTGGGATAGCATGGAAAAGGACGCCAAGGAGTTCGTTCGAAGATGTGACAAATGCCAAAGATTCGCACCGATGATTCATCAACCCGGTGAACAACTACACTCAGTCTTATCCCCATGGCCGTTCATGAAATGGGGGATGGACATCATCGGCCCCATACCAACGACACCAGGTAATTCTAGATTTATCTTGTTTATGACTCACTACGTGTCAAAATGAGTAGAAGCGCAGGCCTTCGAAAAAATAAGAGAAAAAGAAGTCGTCGACTTCATATGGGATCATATCATATGCCGATTTGGGATCCTCTCCGAGATTACATGTGATAATGGGAAGCAGTTCGGCAGCAAGGTGAAAAAATTCCTCGAGGATCAAAAAATCAAAAGGATCCTATCAACGCCTTACCACCCAAGTTCAAATGGTCAAGCCGAGTCCACAAACAAAACTATCATTCAAATTTAAGGAAGAGGTTAGAGAATGCGAAGGGGAAGTGGAGAGAAGTGCTGCCCGAAGTACTATGGCCGTATCGAACAACTTCGAAGTCGGGCATAGGGGAGACCCTGTTCTCTTTGGTATATGGGTCCGAGGCATTGATGCCAATCGAAGTAGTGGAACCTAGTGTCAGATTTCAGCATGCCACAAAGGACTCAAACAACGAAACCATGAATGCCGCCCTGGAGCTATTAGATGAAAAGCGCGAGGCTGCACTAGTTTGAATGGCCGCACAAATACAAAGGATCGAAAGGTACTACAACAGAAGAACGAACCTCCGCTACTTCGGAGTCTGGGACTTAGTTTTAAGGAAATCACCCTCAACACTCAAAACCCAAACAAAGGGAAGCTAAGCCCTAGTTGGGAAGGACCGTACCGCATCCTCGAAGTAGTAGGCAAAGGGTCCTACAAACTTAGCACCATGGAAGGCGAGCAACTTCCAAGCAATTGGAACATATCAATGCTCAAACGCTATTACTGCTAAGGTATAACCTTCTCCCTTTTTGTTTATGTTTCGTACTAACTCGTTGCAGGTGTTCGATTGAAAGGAATCGAGACCCTTCAGCTTGAAGACCTTGGGTTTTAAAGCATGCGTTGCACTTTATTTCCCTTAGATCGGGTTTTATCCCAAATGGGTTTTACCGGCAAGGTTTTTAACGAGGAAACCTCTATATACTACCTAAGGAAAACTCAACAAGTATCCAAAGATTATTTTTCAATCAACCTTGAATACTGGGGGGCATCATCCCCAGAGGTTACCTTTTCAAAGAAAACAAGTTATGCCAAAGAGGACGTCGATAGGAGAATGTTTTAATGGACCAAACAGTCAAATGAACCGTGTCCATGTAGAATAGTCTAACCCCCGAGGGAAAAAACATGTACGCATTATTCAAAGAAGCATCGTTATTTATCAAAATACTTTTTGCCTCAAAGAAGTCTACTGTTTTCACTTGAAACTGCCTAATGGCCAAATACTCCCGAACACTCGGGGACTGTATTCTCATAAGACCTCAATGGGGTAGAATCGAACTCATAAGACCTCAATTAGGCATATCCGAACTTATAAAACCTTAAAAAAGGCATACCCCTGATGTTAAGGCAAAGGATATAATTCGAACTTGTAATACCCCTAAAACGGCATACCCTCAATATTAAGGCCGAGGTCATCTCACTTGGGGACTAAAGGCTACGACCAAATATAAAGACTACGATCATATAAAATGCTACGGCCGAAATAACGCGGCTTGGAGAGGTCCGATTTCTGCCATAAAAATAAAGGCCTTTAAATACTTCAAAAAAATGGTTAAATCAGGCTACGCTCGGCATAAGCAAAGGTCTTCGATAATATCAGCTCCGAACCATGTAAAGGTTCTGAGAAAATTAGCCTTCGAGAGAACCTCACAAGGTACTCAACTATTGTCGCACATCGACTTTTAATCGAGGTTCCTATCAATCGAACCGTCGAAACTTCAGATGGATATAAAAACATGCCAAGGCATAACAAGATCTTTAAAAGTCTTTAGCCATAATGGGGGAAAGTTGTATCCATTTCCGAGGTCGAACTGACCCAATCTAAATAGAGACGAAATGCATGAGCCTAAGGGCCAACTTAGAAAAGAGCCTAAGGGCCGATTTGTAAGAGCCTAAGGGCCGAATTGAAAAGAGCCTAAGGGCCAATGTCTTAAAGACTAAAGGTCGATACCTAAAAGAACTTAAAGGCCGAATCACGCTGTGCTCCAGACCTCACGTAGTTCGAACTCAAAATACATAAGCTAAGAGATCGGACCCTAGCTGATCACTTATTATCAATCATCGATCAAACATAAAACCTATGGGTTTTATATCCTAAGTCTAGTACGTCAGATCAATTGTCAGCAACATCAAATATCAAAGGCAAAGGCAAGTCCAAAATTAACAACATGAGATGAAACGAATGGTTCTTTCATATTTAAATGATGTTCACAAAAGTAAATTTACAAAGCTCCCACATGGAGCCCTTACACGAAAAAGAAGGAAAAAAGAAAGCAGATCGTCTTCATCTTCACCACTCTCCGAGCCACTAGCAGAATCCTCATCGGAAGTAAGCAACGCAACCAATTTCTCTTCCAAGGCCTTCACTTTCTCGATCTCGGCAGAAAGATCAAAACCTTTTGCATGAACCTCCTCGTGAGCCTGCCTTAGAGATTCCAGTCGAGCATGGGCGAGGGCACAAGTTAGCCTAAGCTCGACTTCAACAGATACCTTCTTAGCTCGAGCATTTGCAGCAGCAACGTCAGTCTGATATGAAGACATTAGGGCATCAGCTTCGGACTTAACTTTGGATAGATCAGTGGCCGATTCGGCATGAAACCCCTTATATTTACGGCCCTCCTTTTTTTCACACAAAAGTTGATACTCAGCCGAGGTCAGCTTTTCCCGAAAGGTGTCCTTCCCGGAGGCTACCTCATCCATACGCTGCCTCAGTCCAAGGATCTCAATGTCTTTGACCCGAAGATCCTCCCGAAGTTTTCCAACCAGTTCTTCTTTCTGCTCGAGTTTCAAGGATTGCATTAAAACATTAGAACACTAAAATAAGTAAGTATGAAATAAGCCCACAAAGGTTATGTTACTGCTCGATGAGATCGGCCCGTGCTCGAGGTGCCTCCTCCGAACGGGCTCGAAGGTCCTTAAGTTCCTTCTCTTTTCTGGCATATAGGGCCTTGAGGTCATCATGCTCCAGCATGAGCTTCCTAAGCTCATCTTCGCATCGGGCAAGCTCAGCCTGAGACATGGAGAAAGTCTGGTCGTAAAGCATCATAGGTTAGTCACGAAGAAAGGAAGTTATAAAGGCTCGAATCCAATCCCAAACATATTTGGTAAAAAATGAAGTATACCTGCTTTAGAAGATTATTAGCCTCTTCGAAGATAAATGAAGCGCTGAGGTCGGGGCCCTCCTCAATCCCGGCAAGACATTCCTCGAAGATATCATTCTCCCCGTGGATGCCCCCGCTTCAGGATTTTTCATGTTCTGGGCATCCACGTATCTGCCTTGCGGAAAAGGATGGGCCTTGTGGAGAATCACCCACATCGAACACCCTGAGTGAGTCATCCTGGGCCTTCTCCTTCCTTTTAGGAGCTTTGACTGAGTACGTTTCAGCACAAGGTATGCTTTGGTTATTGGCTGGTTCGAGGAATTTGCCCGAGCTCCATTTAGGAATATCCTCAACTAGAGACTGAGTCATCTCGACAGCTTTCGGTGCACTAAACTTTGGGGAATCGGTGCCACTTCCCCTTCGAGTTACTAACGGAAGGGAATCGCCTTCGGTCTCATCTCCCTCTTCGTGCTCAGCACGAAGACTTGCAACAAATTCGGAAGTCAAAGCCACTGTGTCGGTCTTGGGCTTTCGAGCTTTGGCCTTTTTTAGTTTTGGGGACTCCGCCGGCGTCTCCCACTTTCTCTTTTTATCTTTGGCAGGTTTTTGGATATCCACTTCGTCAGGCGGGGGTGGCCTCATTAAAATGGCTTCCCTGAGTCCTGCATAAAACTTAAGTGCGATACCAAGAAATAGTTTCACTAATATATTCACATTAACAAAAGCTCACCATGGTTTTTGGCCTCCCATCGACCTCTGGCCATGTTACGCCAGACACACTCAGCATACGAGGAAGTGGAATCTAGTTGGAGAACCCAGCCCGAGAGGTCCTTGACCGCACTGGGGTACCACTCGACGGCTGCACCATCAGAAGGAAGTTAGTTCAAAAGGACGAAAAAACATCAGACTAACGAAGCATGTTCGGTGAGTTGACACTTACGGTTCATATTTCATTCCTCGGGGAATGGCATCTTCTCAGAAGGTATAAGGTCAGAGGTTCTAACCTGGACAAGCTGATCATCCATCCTCGGTCCTTATCTTCATAGGTGCTAGCGAAGAAGGACTTCGAAGATCGACGTTGATGTTTAATCAACCCACCACAATAAAAATGAGGGATGTACAGCCTAATCAAATGGTTGAGGGTGAAAGGTATCCCCTCGACCATGTTCGAAAAATACCTAATCAGGTAGACGATTCGCTATAAGGAAGGATAGATTTATCCAAGCATCACTGGATATTGTCTATAAAAATCGAGGATCACTGGATATATCAGTGACGAGGAGGGCTCTACGAGACCTAAGGTGAATGGGTATGTATACACGATAAGAAAACCAGCTTTGTGAGTGGTTATGTCTTTCTTCAGGTGAAGGAATCTCCACTTGTCCCGTATCCCCCAGCGGAAATCAACCTTCACCTTTGCCATTTCGGTTATCAGACTACTATATCGAGACATGGGTTCACATCGTCTTGCAACCGAGGAAGGTTTTTCGACCTTGAATCAGAAGATGTTTCACAAGGCACGGGGGAAGACTCCTCGACACAATAAGGTACTACCATTTTTTTAGACGAACAAGATGATGAAGGAGCTTGCTCCTTTTGGGGAAATGTCTTAGAATTTTTTGCCATGTTTTGTGAAATTTTAGAATACGGAGAAGAAAATGTTTAAGAGATGAATGCAAAGGAAGACCAAATGCAGAGAAAAATTAGTGAAGGTTTGAAGGCATTGAGGAAAGTAAAAGATTGAGAAGTTAAGCATTGGGGTATTTAGAGGGGTCATTTAAGCGTGTTGTAGAAGTTAAAAGGGCGGCTCACAATTGTTATCGATTGGCAAGTTTTTCGAGAAATGCGCAGACATGAACTCTGCGCAGCATTTCTATCACACCAATATTTGACCTCACGCAACTGACATCATGATGAAAATATCGAAGAGTCAAGAATTCAAATCGTTTCTTTTCATTTCACTCTAAGAAACGCGGGGACTATCTATATGCGGCCGAAATCGGTGGAGTCAAATTTCAAGGTCTTTGGTGCACCGAGACCGAGCTCGAAGAACTTGAAGTAAAGTTCAAATCGATCCCGGAACATACACTTCGAGAAGGTACGTCGAGGAACCGTTACAACCTACCTCGAAGCAGTGCCTAATCGATGACAATCAAGGAAAAGCGGGTCCAAGGACACGTGGATGAGACGGATATGATTTGTAAGAAATAGTACAATTCCGTACTAAACCGTTATACACTTGTACCAATAGTATTCTTACACATAATTAGAAATGTACCATATTAGGGTTTTCCCCGCCTATATAAAGGGGACTCCAATCATTTGTAAAGGACAACTTTTCACTGGAATAGAACATTCCACGAAGCTTTTATCGTTTAACGTGCTCAACATTCTTTCTCACCTTTACTTCATTGATTGTACTTCATTTACTGTTCTTAATCCACTGCTATCGACCGACCTCGAGACCGTCTAGACTATCGAGCTTGAGGCCCTAGTCCTGTGACAACATTGGTTTGGCTATCACATTCTTCTTACTTACACTCATTCTTTCTTGATTATTAACTAGTATTATAGTAAATCACATATTGTTAGAACCACGAATCAAACATAATTGTTAATACCATTTTCGAGGTAAACAAAAGGGAAGGAAGTTAGGGGGAAGTAAATGAAACAAACCAATCTAGGAAGTATTACAACCCAGAAGAATCGAACAAAACTAAGCAAAAGTAGTTCCCCCTCAAAAAGCGAGTTGCTGCTGAAGAAGCGGAGGAATTTTTCCGGAAGATGAAAACCTCGGAGTAGGTTGTAATTGATCAACATAGAAAGGCTCCCTCCCAGGTTTCACTCTTGTCTCTACCAATAAGCTCAAACGAACACTAGAAGGTGCTTCTAAAGACGCTGAATGAGGCGTATGTTCCAATTGAGTCCACAGTTGAACAGTTGGAAAGAATGGCAGAGCGATTTTTTGAAGTCAACCAAATCTCCTTCAGCCAAAATGACTTGCCTCCAGAAGGAGCCGCCCACAACAAAGCCCTTCACTTGAATTTTAAGTGTGAAGGGTATTATGTAAAAAGGGTTATGTTAGACGGTGGGTCTGGATTTGACATTTTCCCTCTATCGACATTACAGATGATGGAAATTGGGATAGAAAAGATCAGACCAAACAATGTTTGCGTGCGTGCTTTCAACGGTGTTAAAAGGGATACGATAGGGGAAATTGACTTGATCCTACCCATTGGACCCGTGGATTTTGAAGTAACATTCCAAGTTCTGGATATGGACACTTCATATAACTTTCTTTAAGGAAGACCATATATAGATCCGTGCCGCAGGAGCCGTGCCCTCTACTCTCTATCAAATGGTCAAATTCGAACATGAAAACCAAGAAATATTTGTCCACGGAGAATATGAACAGTCAATTTATAGGGGCCATCAGTCCCGTATCTTGAGGCTAGAGAGGAAGTGAACACATCGTCTACCAAGCCTTTGAAATTGTGATCGCCGACCAGTGGGAAGAAGAAACCCCATGTCGTCAACCCTGTTTATCAAACGCATCAATCATGGTCGCTAGTGAAATGATCAAACATGGGTCAAGCCCGGGACTCCCGGGGTATCCTTATAGGGTGTCACAAAACCCGTCACCTTGGCTGCCAACAAGAAGTTCTTTGGCATAGGTTTCCAAGCTACCCATGCTGACAAAAAATGCACCGATGAACGTAAGAAAAATGAGTGGGTCCCGCCTCAACCAGTCCCGCACCTCGTCAGGTCATTTGTTAAGCCAGTGTTTGTAGAAGAAGAAGAAGAGGCTTTCACAGCCATAGAAATTGAGGACCTCTATGAGGCAATGAGACAAATGTTGTATGAGGTACACATGGTCCAACTGGGCGAAGGCTCAAGCACTGCTGAGGTACAACACATGGGGCCAAATGCTAAACTGCAAAATTGGAAGGCTACTCTATTCCCCGTTAGGCGGGAATCCTAGTAGTTCAGTCTTACCATCTTTTCTGCATTCCATGTTTTTTGAAGGTGTAACTCGAATGTTTTTAATTCTTGTCTTTTCATTTCAATGTAAACCCTCGTATCTTCAAATTAAATGAAATGAAATCAATATTTCATCGTCGATGGATCTTCATTTTATTATTTTTTCTGATTTTGTTAGTTTTCTTATCTTTCTCTTTTCAGTTCTAATAATGCAGACTTAAATAACATGACATGCTTGCGGACTTCATGCCCAGATCCTAAAACACTGTCTAAGTGTGAAATAATAAATCAAGAACCAGAATATCATGACGATGAGGCTGTTAGGGAAATAAATAGAGAATTGGAACAATTTGAGAATAAGCCTTAGCGAAACCTAAATGAAACCAAGCCAGTTAATTTGGGCAGTTCTGAAGAGATTAGGGAGACCATGATAAGCATTCACGCCGAGGAAAAAACTAGAGATGCATTGATCTAACTCTTGTTTGAATTCAAAGACGTGTTTTCCTGGTCTTACGATGATATGCCAGGACTGAGTGTTGATCTAGTGGTACACAAGTTGCTAACTTATCCCGGTTGTCCACCTATTCAACAAAAGCAAAGAAAATTCAAAACAGACATCAACGATAAGATCAAAGAAGAGGTTTCCAAAAAATTAAAAGCTGGTGTAATTCGAGTAGTCCGATACACCACATGGTTGGCCAATGTAGTCCTAGTACTGAAGAAAGACGGGAAGATCCGTGTATGTGTCGACTGTAGAGATTTGAACAACGCAAGCCCTATGTACAACTTCCTGTTACAAAACATCCACATCCTTGTCGACACCTGTGCCAAACATGAGATACAATATTTTAAGGATTGTTATCTGGGTATCACCAAGTCCCGATGGATGAAGAAGATGCAGAAAAGACAGTTTTCACCACACCATGGGGCACTTACTGTTACAGGGTCATGTCATTTGGTCTAAAAAACATCGGGGTAACTTACATGAGATTTATGACGACCATCTTCCATGACATGATGCACTAGGAAATTAAGATGTACTTAGGTTACGTGATCATTAAATCCAGAACACAAGAAAGCCATTTGCAAGATCTGAGAAAATTCTTTGAGCGTCTGCGCAGGTATGACTTGAAATTGAACCCAGCTAAATGCGCATTCGGGGTTCCATCTGGGAAACTCTTGGGTTTCATAGTCAGTCAGATGGGTATTGACTTATATCCAATAAAGATAAAATCTATCCAAGATCTACCACCTCCGAAAACAAAGAAAAAGGTCATCAGTTTTCTAGAAAGGTTGAATTACATCAGTAGATTCATCGCTCAGCTTACTAACACATGTGAGCCCATTTAAGATACTAAAGAAAGGTGTGAAGATTAAATGGACGGATGAGTTTCAAGAAGCTTTTGATAAAATCAAAGAATACTTATCAAATCCGCTGGTGCTGGTCCTGCCGGAGCCTGGACGACCTTTATTCTTGTACTTGACGGTTTTGGAGAATTCTTTTGGTTGTGTTCTTGGGCCGCATGATGCAACCGGGAAGAAAGAGCAAGCCATATATTACTTGAACAAGAAATTTACTGGTTATGAAGACAAATACACTTTGCTGGAAAGAACTTGTTGCCTTAACTTGGGTCGCTCAAAAGCTTAGGCATTATTTGTTGGCCTATACCACTTATCTCATAACCCGATTTGACCCTCTAAAGTATATATTCCAAAAACCAATGCCCATAGGAAGGCTGGCCAAATGGAAAATCTTGCTCACTAAGTTCGACATTGTCTATGACACCCGCACAACTATGAAAGGCCAAGCCTTGGCCGATCATCTAGCTGAAAACCCAGTTGATGACTGATGCGTGGCTAGAATCCATAGTTTTAAGCATCATATACCTTACATTTTATGTGCTTTTGTGATAAAAATACATCTTATATCTGCATAATGGAGTCCATTTTGTGTGTAGGTGAATTGGAGATGGAAGCCGAGCTAAATGGGTGCATAAACGTCAAAAATACGCTCAAGAGTCGAAAACGAGTGACCTGGGCCATAGCCGGGTGTTTCAGCCCAAACGCCAGCCATACCCAGGCGTTATTGGGGCTTTAGAGCCCAAACGTCTGGCCTACCCAGGCCTTAGCTGGGCGTTTGGAGCTTAACGCCTGGGGTCCCTAGTCCGTTCCAATCCGAGTTTTGAAGGTTCTAAGTATTTCCCGATTTGAATAGAAGTCTCCTACACGTTTAGGGTTTGTCCCAAACATATAAATAGACCCAAAAAAACAACTTTAAGGGGGATTTTTTGAGGAGATTCACGTGGGATATTCACGAAGAGATTCACGAGGGGAATTGGACGTGGAGGAACACACACCACGCTTGAATGAGGCTTCTACCTAGTTTTTCTTCTCTTCTCTTCCTTTAATTTCATAGTTTATTAGTTCTAGAGTTTTGGGTCCTACATGAATGTTGTAGTTTGAATCTTGAATTGTTCTTATTGTTTATCATATTGGTTTATTTGTTCAATCTTGCGCTTAATTATTTTATTTCTTTATCACCAATTTAATACTATCTACGAATCTAGGATTGAACTCGGGAGAGGGAATTCTAGATTGCATATAAGATTGGGTAGAGCAAGATCTTAACCTTTCATAGGAGAGGATTTGCGGTTAGGATAGGAATATACCTAATTGCCTTGCTTGGTTATTATACGAGAATTATTAATGCGTTCTTGTTAATCGTATATTCATAGGAATATAGGCGTTAGGTTAGCTTGAATAGGTGAGTTGTACTTCAGGAGAAGGCTACGAGAAATATTTACCTCGTCAATCAATAAACCAGATAATTTATTAGATGATTTAAGTGGAGAACTCAACAGGATTGTTTGCTAACCCATAGCTCTAGAATATCGGCTCTTATTGAATTCTTGTTTAATTTCGCCAACTTGTTTCTTTAATTTCATAGTTTACTATTCTAGATTAATTTTAGTTAAATATTCATACTTTAGTATTCGCTTGGATAGATTAATTATTTGGGTTTAATTTAGTTGATAGTTAATCAAAAGTCCCCGTGGGTACGATATCTGGGCTTACAATCCTATATTACTTGTCGACCACCTATACTTGCGTGTGTGTTTGGAACCAACAAGTTTTTGGCGCCTTTGTCGGGGACTTAGAAATTAACTATTTTACTAGATTGAATTTTTACTTTTGTCTATTTATGTTTTTAATTTTTTTTTATTTGTATCTTAATTTAATTTTGTTATCTTTCTTGACATGGCATCTTGGAATGATTATTGGTCGAATAGTGGTTATTCTTATTATAACGATCCTTGTCCATATTCTGGAGGACCACACATGTGGCAATATTGTCCTCTCAATCTAATTTGTGTAATTTTTATAATGTGTGTGGTTGTCAAGGTGGCCATTGGGATGGATGTCCTAATTCTTGTTATCCTTATCAGAGCTTTTATTGTAATATTTCTAATAATGTTAATGATTTTGATAGGAGCAAGGAAGTGGAGGATATGGAGAGCGTGGCTCGTATTATGGACTTGATGAGACAAGGAGCGGAGCAACAAAACATGATAGCCGAGAAACAAGTTCTTGACGCCTTAGCTATCAAAAGACTCCAGGATAAAGTGGATGAATTAATGACCAATTTCCAAGAAGAACCTTAACTCGACGAAGAGAACGAGTTCCCACCAGAAGATAATTTTGAAGAAGAAGATATAATGAGCCAATCTTGGCTAGAGGAACAAGCTCAAATAATAAAATATCATGAGTTTCTTCGTGATGGTCTTTCAAATATGATAGAGCAACTGATAGAAGGAATAACGGAGCTCAGGCAAGAGATAGACCAATTTGGCTCAGATATCCATGACCTGCAGGCTCAATTGAATAAAAAGGTTGAGGTGTCTGATGCCCTGCCATCAATAATTGTGGATACTGGCCAGCTTGTGGAGCGGAAAGTGAAAATCCAAATATTCGACCAAATTATTAATGATGTCAAGGTTGATGAAGAGTATAAAATAGAGGATGTCAAAAATAATGCAGTTCTTGAATTGGAGCGTATTGGACCTCATTCTAAACATTTCTCAACATTGTGTTTGGTTGGTGACATGGGAATTGATCCAGTCGAGCATATAGAGGAGTCAATGGATGAGGAACAAAGTGTTTATATTCTAAAATTTGTGATGCCAAGGAGACAAAATGACATCCCTCACCTAGGGGCTAAGAAGTGCAAGATGCGATACCTACGGTTTGGTCCCTTCATTTTTACACCACAACTCCATCAACGTGACAGAAAAATTGATGCAAAATTGGGGATGCAATTCATATCCTCAAAGTGGAAGGAAAAGTGGTGAAGTAGCAGAGTCGTGCCACGACTATAAATAAGGTGCTTGTTGGGAGGCAACCCAGACTGTATATCTTTTCATTATTTTTTAGTGTCAGTTTTGTGTTATTTTTATTTTGCAGAGTAGGGGAAGTCTGAGTACCAAAAATTTGAAGCCGAGGGGCATGTTTGAGCTTAAGTGTGGGTTCATCCCGATTCTAAAAATTGAGAATCATGTTCGGGCTATGCCTGAGGGGGTCTCAGGGAGTATTTCTCACCCTTGTTTTAATGTTTTTCTTTCTGATCATGCATCGAGGACTATGCATAACATAAGTGCGGGGTAGGGAAACTGCCTTTTGAAGTGTAATTGTATAAAATTATTTTTTTAGAAAAATCTCGGATTATTCCCAATGATGGATCTATTGGACAATTTTCTTGAGGGATAAAGTCCGATTTAAAAACGCCAAAAATAATTTTTTTTTAATTTTATTGTAGGATAGATAGGTAATATCCCTTGGTTTTTCTTTGGGAAACAGTTCTTTTCCAAGGGTGTAACTTGAACCGGGCACTTTAAATTTTTTTTAGAGTATTCAGGAAGAAGCTGAGTAACTTAGAAATACCCCATGACATGTTTGATGCCGACATATTAGGTTATGACATACATTCTGCTTTCCCTTGTATTTGGTTTGACATGTGATGCCTGAGTAAAAATNTATGTGCAATGTGCGAGTGAGGTTTAGTGATTTTCTATGCTATCCTGTGTAGTCTAGAACTTGCCCTGTGTGTTAATCGAAGCGAAATTGTAGGTTATGCTAGTCTAGGAGATGACGTAGGCATTTTCTTGCTTGATCATTGATGTTCTTGTCACATAAGAGTTACAAAATTCCATTGCTAGCCCCTTTGAGCCTTTAGACCTTTTCTTTGGTACCCACATTACAAGTCGCACCCCTCGTTTGTTCTTTAATTGAGATTTTTGCACCTTTTCCTCCTAAGGCACTTAGTCACTAAAAGAATTAAGGTGAGATATTGGGAGTAACTTTGGAGTGGAGCCATGGAAAGGCCTGTTAGTGCACTAAAAATTGTATTCAAAAGTCACTAGCCAATGAACTTTCATTTATGGAGTGTGTGTAGGAAAGAAAGAAAAAAAAGTGATAGTAAAAGTATGTACAAAAAGATACACACCTCCAATTTTTATTAATTTGTGCTAGTGAAAATATAGAAGTGCTTAATTAAAAAAGGGCTATGTTGAATATGAACTGTGGCAAGAGAATTTGTTGAGAATAATATGTGTTGATTTGTGAAGGTAGTGTATTAAAGTGCTTAGAAGGGTTAGTCACTATTCCTAAATATATCCTACCCATCCCTTAGCCTACATTACAACCTTAAAAGTCCTAATTGATCCTCGATTTAGCTAACTTGAATTAGTGGAGATCTACACTAAGGGCAAGCTTATGGTACGACCACGGGATACATATGAACTCTCTGTGAGAGTGAGTGAATTTGTTCAATTGTGTGATGTCCTTAAATAATGTTCAAAAGCATATTTGAATGTGTGGACTAGTTATATTCACTCTTTTGTTGTTGGTGAGGGCACATGATCTCATGAACGATTGGTAATATTGTAATTTTCTTGTTGGGTAGGTGCGTGAATTGAGAGGGCTTAGTAGTTGCAAGTCGACTCTTGAGGTTGGGTGGTTGCAATTAGGTTGTTGGTATGATTGATTAAATTGTTATACTTGGGCATGTTCTAAGAAGGGAAAGAATGTGAAATTTTCTATGTTCATACTTGATTGCCGGTATCGATCATAGTTAAGGGGTAATGTGTGTGATTGAAAAGTAAAATACTCCTTGTTAATGAAATGTGTACGTGTTGAAGGATATTGCTCGAGGACGAGCAAGAGTCTAAGTGTGGGGTGTTGATGCGTGGGTAGATTCCATAGTTTTAAGCATCATATACCTTACATTTTATGTGCTTTTGTGAAAAAATACATGTTATATGTGCATAATGGAGTCTATTTTATGTGTAGGTGAATTGGAGATGGAAGACGACCTAAATGGGTGCATAAATGTCAAAAATACACTCAAGAGTCGAAAAGGAGTGACCCGGGACATAGCCGGGCGTTTCAGCCCAAAAGCCTGGTATAACCCGGCGTTAGCCGGGCGTTTCAGCCCAAATGCCAGCCATACCCAGGCGTTAAAACCCAAACGCCTGGCCTACCCAAGCCTTAGCTGGGCGTTTCGGGCTTAACGCCTGGGGTCCTTGGTCCGGTCCAATCCTAGTTTTGAAGTTTTTAAATGTTTCCCAGTTTGAATAGAAGTCTCCTGCATGTTTAGGGTTTGTCCCAAATATATAAATAGACACAAAAACACAACTTCAAGGGGGATTTTTTGAGGAGATTCACATGGGATATTCACAAAGATATTCACGAGGGGAATTGGACGTGGAGGAATACACACCACGCTTGAAGGAGGCTTCTACCTAGTTTTTCTTCTCTTCTCTTCCTTTAAATTCATAGTTTATTGGTTCTAGAGTTTTGGGTCCTACATGAACGTTGTAGTTTGATGCTTGAATTGTTCTTATTATTTTATCATATTGTTTTATTTATTCAATCTTGCGCTTAATTATTTTATTGCTTGATCACCAATTGAATACTATCTACGAATCTAGGATTGAATTTGGGAGAGGAAATTCTAGATTGCATATAAGATTGGGTAGAGCAAGATCTTAACCCTTCAGGTGAGCGGATTTGCGGTTAGGATAGGAATATATCTAATCGCTTTGATTGGTTATTATACAAAAATTATTAATGCGTTCTTGTTAATCATAATTTCATAGGAATATAGACGTTAGGTTAGCTTGAATAGGCGAGTTGTACTTCGGGAGAAGGCTACGAGCAATATTAACCTTGTCAATCAATAAACCAGATAATTTAATAAGATGATTTAAGTGGAGAACTTAACATGATTGTTTGCTAACCCATAGCTCTAGAATATCGGCTCTTATTGAATTCGTGTTTAATTTTGCCAATTTGTTTCTTTAATTTCATAGTTTAATATTCTAGATTAATTTTAGTTAAATATTCATACTTTAGTATTCTCTTGAATAGATTAATTGTTTGGGTTTAATTTAGTTGATAGTTAATCACAAGTCCCTGTGGGTACGATATCTGGACTTACAATCCTATATTACTTGTCGACCACGTATACTTGCGTGTGCGTTTGGGACCAACAATGACGAATACCAACCCCTAAGAACTTATTTCCCAGGCGAGGAAGTAAGTTCAGTTGAATAATTCCAAAAGACACTAAACCTTGGAAAATGTTCTTTGATGGAGCTGTAAATGCAAAGGGTGTTGGGGTTGGGGAAATTTTGATTTCGCCCCCTGGTCAGCACTATCCGGCTACGGCCCGACTTCGATTATTCTATACGAATAACACTGTTGAATATGAAGCTTGCATCATGGGCATGAACATGGCAATTGATTTGGATGTGGAATAACTATTAATCACGGGAGATTCTGATTTGATCATTTGGAAAGCCCAAGGCGAATGGGAAACTCAAGATATCAAGCTTATCCATTTATACAACATGTGGATATCTCAGCAAATGGTTCCAATCCGTTAAATTCAGCTATATTCCTCTATCCCACAATGAATTAGCTGCTGCACTAGCTACCTTAGCTGCAATGCTGCCATATCCGGGCAATGTCCATATTGACCCACTCGATATTCAAGTCTGAGAAAGACATGGTTATTGCAACAAGGTTGAAGTAGAACCACATGTCCAAAAATGGCACCATGATATTAAAAGGTTCTTGAAAACAAAAGAATACCCCGAGCAAGCCAATGGATAAAAAAAGAGAACCATTAGAAGGCTTGCCAGTAGTTTCTTCTTTAGCGGAGAAGTGTTGTATAAGAGAACTCCAGATCTGAATCTTTTAAGATGTGTAGATGCTAAAGAAGCTGAAAATATCATGAACGAAGTGCATTCGGGAGTATGCGGGCCCCACATGAATGGATATGTCCTTGCAAAGAAAATCTTTCCGGCATGTTATTACTGGATGACCATGAAAAAAGAATGCTTCAAGTTTGTCCGGAAGTACCATCAGTGTCAGATACACAGTGACCTGATTCATGCACGCCTTTAGAGTTACATCCTATGTCAGCGCCTTGGCTGTTTGTTGCTTGGGGCATGGATGTCATTGGGCCGATCGAGCCAAAATCCTCAAACAGGCACAAATTCATCTTGGTTGCCATTGATTACTTCAAAATGGGTCGAAGCGGTAACTTTCAAAGCTGTCACGAAGAAAGCAGTGGTGGACTTTGTACATTCCAACATTATCTGTCGTTTTGGTATTCCAAAGACTATCATTATCGACAATGCTGCAAATCTGAACAGTCACCTATTGAGGGAGGTATGCGAACGGTTTAAAATGATGCATCACAATTCTACCCCTTACCAAACCAAAGCCACACAAGCCGTTGAAGCAGCAAATAAAAATATCAAGAAGATCCTGAGGAAAATGATCCAAAGTTCTAGACAATGGCATGATAAATTGCCTTTTGCATTATTGGGATATCACACGATCGGGAGCATATCAGTCGGGGCTTCGCGTTACTTATTGGTTTATGTCACTAAAGCCGTAATACTTGCGGAAGTAGAAATTCACTCTTTTTGAATCATTATTGAAGCTGAGATCGAGGATGATGAATGGGTGAAAAACGGGCTGGAAAAATTAACTCTGATTTATGAAAAACGGATGGTCGCGGTTTGTCACGAGCACTTGTACCAATAAGGAATGGCCTGCGCTTACAACAACAAAGTGTGGCCTAGAAACTTCGAAGTGGGGCAACATGATCTAAGGCGTACCCTCCTACATCATGAGAAAGAAAAAGGAAAGTTCGCTCCAAATTTGAAAGGTCCATATTTATAAGGAAACTATTGCCGAAAGGGGCATTGTACTTAGGAGACATTGAAGAAAATAACCCTGAAACAATTGTTAATGTAGATGCGGTTAAAATATATTATGTTTAACCCCTTTTGTGGTCTTAATACTCTGCCATTGGGATGATGAAGGCTTTCATTCTCACTACCCAAATACTACCAACCTTTTGTAAACCCTTTGAGTCGATTACTCTTCTGTGATCACCCCTTTGGAACCTGAAAGTTCAATGTATAAAAAAATTCATCAATAAAAACAAAAACAAAATGTTTCCTTGAACTACGTTCGACTTGATTTCGAAAGGATACGTAGGTAGACTAACTCTAGGGTTCAGTCACTCCAAAATAAAAATCCAAATTCCCCAAAAGATGAAACTGGGGAAAAATTTATAACGGTTCGGTGATTCTTTCGCCTGAAAGGTTCCAAAGTTGTAATTCAATTCAAATTCTTTCTACCCAAATCCTACTCAAGCCCTTCTGATCAATCAGTAAAGATGTCCAAAGTTTAAGAATATAGTGACTTGGATCTTATACAACCAAATGAGATAAATAAAATGAGAGAGTCTTATTGGTGAAAACCCACACGGGCACCATAGGACGATGGTAAGCAGAGAAATTGAAAATGAGAGAGTCTCATTAGTAAAAACTCGCAAAGAGCCCTATAAGGAGACAATGAGAAGAGAAATGAGAGAGGTTAGCTGGTGAAAACCCGAAAAGGGCACCGCTAATCGAAAAAGAGGATCATTGGTCGCTTACATGGACACACTTCTGCACAAGGTTTCTCAATCTTAAGGTATAAGCTATGATGGATTTTTGAGAGTTGGACGGTTCGAATAGATTGAGCATCCAGTCCTAGAGGCATGTCATTTTCATTGAAGTCCGCATACACTTCATATAAGTCCTCTTTCCTTTTTCCGAAAGGGATACCTCGTATCTAACTTCATTTGTCCAGTCCATTGTGTCGCGCCCCCCTTTTTCCCTCGCTTAATCGGGTTTCGACATTCATTTTGGACAACTCCCTTCCTTTTGGGATAGGGGTATGGAAAGTGAATAGTCGCCAGCTAACAGATTTATGGTGCGTTAGGACACGTAATACAAGTAATTCATGAAAGCAGTCTACGTTAACAGAGATTGGGTAAGGGCTTGAAATTACCTTGAGGGGAAGGTGTTAGGCACCCCTCGAGGTCCACAATGGTGGGTCCCGACCAAACTTACTTAGTAAATTTTTCATCTAACAGATAAGCAGTCTAAGAACACATATGTAAGTAAGATAAAAAGGAGTTTAAAAGGTAAGCAGTCTGAGCACAGATATATAAATAAGATAGGGGAGTCCTAAGTTATTAGCCTATAGGATCACATCCGTACAATGCCCCGTAAACCTTACTCAACTAGAGGGGTACACGTCATTAGCGCACAGGTCATCATATCCTTTTACTACCCGATTACCCTCCCCTTAGAGGTTGTATAAGCGGGTTTAATTAAACGAACTCTAAGAGTGCATTACCCGTCCCTTCCTTGTGGTCCCGGAGGTGTTTAGGACCTCTATTTTTAGGCAGTTCTATACTCTCCTAAAGTGTTTAAAAAGGAAAATCTAAGAGACAACAAAGAACAAACAGGACTGTCAAATAAGACAACAACTAAGGTCCCCATGTTTACCTCCACAAATAAATATGCAATTAGCACGTCTCAAACATCAAGATTTCAGATATTTCAGAAAAGGTCCTAGAACATGATATCTAAGTGAGGATGACAAATAGAGAATGTGCAGCATTATGTTAAGGAAAAGCGGTAAAGACCTAATCAGTTTGCCTGCTAATTTTAGAACCTGTTGAATCTGGGCGTCACAAATAAAAAAAACATAGTTTTACAATTTTGTAAGGTCTTAATTACCTATAAGCTTGCCTAGGCATGGTTAAGGTATACGCTATAACATGTTGTCTAAAGTGCAAACAGAATTCTGGAAATTGACTAAACGAAAAAAAAAACAGGTTGAGTTTTAATACATCCTATAAACATGCTTGTCTAGGTGATGAAATTGCTTTTAAACATTCGTATAGACAGAAAGGTTATTGACACTTAGGCGATGTAGACATGATACAAACATAGTCCTAAAGAAGGATTCCTAATGCACACCAAGGATGGATATTCTTATTAAGCATAATTGCAATGGTAACTTAATAACATGATTTCTAGGTGATCATGATTATGCAGAAGAGGAATTCCGTAACAAATAAAGTAATGAGCCTATAACATTGCCTAGTATGCTAGGTGATATAAAAGCATGGTAAACATGATATAAACCTAAGCATGATTGCTAATGCGAATAACATAATATGAGACTAAGCATGATTTCTAATGCAAGGCACAACATAGACCTAAAAGCAGAATTTCTAATGCAAGAAAACACAATATAAACCTAAAGCATGATTTCTAGTCGGTATCCCAACAAAAATTCATATATGAATCCCTCCCCTTTACTAATTTCCCCAATATCTGTTTGTAAAGGTATTATTACAGACCATAAATAAATGAATTACATAATAAATATAAGCTATGCTATAGGGAGCCTGAGATAGGCCCAAAGTGAACCTGGAAATACCAGGCCTTCAAAACAGTCCAGGGTGCCAAAGTCTCATAGCCAATAGGGTGTCCTGGTGTGTCAAAGTTCCCTAAGGACCTCATGGATCCCGGGAAATGCTCACACCAGGATCCTTTGAATAAGGAAGTGATTATGTGCGGTGTGGAAAAGGCCAGCCCCAGTGTTCTAGAGTTCGGAGGAATCTCATGGATTCCGAGGCAGTATACCCACTGGAGGGGAGAACTTAAGTTATCTAAGAGTAGGAGTGAGAGTGCTTGACATAGTTGGAATAACTTTTGGACAACGGTAGAGAAGTAAAACATTTAGGAGTAAAAAATACTTTAATAATGGACACATTTTGGGAAAACATATTAAGAGTAAAAAAAAAAGTTGAAAAACGTTTTGAAGGAAAAGAAGGTTCGGCAAACAACAACATGGTCACAAAAGCATCACATTGCCCGGATTCAACTTCAGTTTGTCAACTAGTTATAGGTGTACAAATAGTCACAAAAAAGAGAGAAGGGGCCGAGGACACATGAATCAGAAACACATAAGAACAAGATAAGAGTGAGAGCATACTGAGTAACAGATACGTGGAATAGGCAAGGGTTTCTACAATAACCAAATTCACAATAACATACTGACCTAGAGTCTAGGGAGGAACAACATAGGTCTAACATCCAGGCTTAATGCTAAAGTAGTCATGTTAACCAACATCAATAGACAGTAAAACACAAAAACTAAGTGTAGGAATGTTCATGCTGAAGGTTGTCTAACTACATAGAATTAGTCATGCCAATTAAAGTCAATTAAATAGGAGTATGAGACACAAAAGTAAGCATGCTGGTTGAAGGAAGTAAACAGTAAAGATGGGAGTACTTAAACTAAAGTAAACATGATGATTAAAGAAATAAAAAAGAAAGGCTGAACTTAAACATACCGATCAAACAATAAACGAGAAAGAATATAACATTAGGTACATAAGCGGTTAGTCTAATGCAGAAAAGACATGGATACTAAAATGAATAGAGCCCCAGAGAATCATATAGATTTAAACTTCATAGTAGAATGAATGGCATTAGAAGCAGGAACATACCAGTTAAGGAAGCAAAGATAGAAGGTGAAGTAGGCAGGATTTGACAGTCTAGCCTTGGCTTTAAGCCGGCTAAACAAGCAATGAATACAAGTATCAGAAAGAGAGATGAGAGAGAGTTTGTGTGTGTGTTTGAGCTATTGTCCGTGTCTTTAAGAAGCAGAATGAGAGTGTGTACATAGCACTTAGGGAGAAAAACAAATAAGGTAAAGAGAATCATAGTTCAATAAATTAAGAGCAATCAACCAATAAGGGAATCAATTCCAATTGAGAAATCTGGAAAGGACCCCTTTAATTGGGGAGAGTCAGTTAACGGTCAAAACTTGGACTCAATTAGGGTAAGAAGTCATACCATATACGGAGTCGGTAAAATCCCAAACCATACTAATAATTAATTAAGACAAATATAATCAATTAAGGTCACAAATAAGGGAACAAGTGAAAATCTCAGCAAATACTAATTTTAACAGGACAGTCATTCGAATCAGTAAACAAAATCTCAAAGAATACTGATTTTATTGGAAAGAATTATTCGAATCCCTAAATAGAAATCAACTAAGTTAAAAATCCCCAAAGAATAATTATTTTAACGGGGAAAAGCATTTGAATATCTGAATAGAATTAGTTAATAAGACTGGTTCACATAAATCAACATAATAACGAAACAAAATTGAAGAAATCAATATGACAAAGAGAAACATCTAGGGTTGAAGAATATACATGAGAATCAGTCAAGATAATGAAGGAAACTTAGTTTAATTATCGAGAAGTTAGGAAAACCATTGAAGAAAGTCTGGGACGAACCCTAATTTCAGAAAAAGCGAATAAAATCGAAGCAATTAACTAGAACAAAAGATTTTTAAAAGAAAACACCTAATAATACTCGAATCATCTTAGATCTACGAAGATCTAAACAGATTCAAAGACTAGTGAAACTTTCAAAAATAGTAGAAGTAAAAGAAAATCGGTCAAAAACCATAAATTTAAACTAAAATAGCCAAGAAACAGTACTCACAACGAGAATGGCCATAGATAGGCCTGTGAGAAAGGTTTTGAACAGAACCAGGTTGAATCTTGTAATGACCCGACCGATCGTTTTGCGTTATCGGACTCCGTTCCCCTAAATGAAATCTCCCATAGCGGCTTATTATGATTTATGACTTGCGAGGACTGGTGGTCCGCGATTCGGAGGTGTTTAGAGTGCTATAGAAACATTTGGTTCCTTAAGGTTGGCCTTTAAGGGCCAAGTTTGACTTCGGTCAAAATTTTTAGTAAACTACCTCGGAATTGAGTTTTGATGATTTCGGTAGCTTTGTATGATGATTCCAGACCTGGGCGTATGTTCGAAATGGGATTCTGATGACCCGACGGCATTTCGGCGCCCAATATTGAATTAAGAGTTCCTTAAGTTCCTATTATGGTTTGGGATGTGTTTTTGTGATATCGAGGTCCGAATGGAAGTCCGAGGCCTGGAATTGTTCCGTTATGTCATTTATGACTTGCCTGCAAAATTTGGTGTCGTTCCAAGAAGTATAGGCTGTTTCTGTGCGTTGTTAGCGAAGTCTAGAAAACGCAAAGTTCCTAAGTTTTGTTGAGTTTTAGAATTTTTTTGAGTGTTCCGAAGGCTCGAGCGAGTCAGTATTATGATTTGGGACTCGTTGGTATATCTGGACGGGGGCTTGGTGGGCCCAGGTGCCTCCCGAACACCACACGAGGCCAAAAACTAGCTGTAATAGTTGTTGGTGCACCTGTTCTAGTTTGACCGCAGGTGCGGTTGTCCAGTCTTGGTGCGGGACCGCTCCTGCGGTCCCAGTCTCGCAGGTGCGACCCCCGGTGGTCAGGCCAATTATCGCAGGTGCGGACTAAGGCATCCTAGTCCATTTCCGCAGGTGCGGAAATGTTGTTCAGACAATGTGTTTTTATACATGGGAATTAACTCATTTCCCTTATCTTATTTTTCTTCCTTGGGGAGATTTCCACCATTTTAGAGGGGAAAACGATCTGGTTATTTAAGGTTAGTAAATTCCACTCTAATATTAACTTTATGCATGAAATACTAGCTTAATTAACTGCCTAAATTAGTGGAAATTAAAGAAGGGTGGGTATAGTAACCTAGAGCTTTCGATAATTTTAGAATTTATGCGCGAATTAACTATGAAATCAAGTAGAAATCGTATATTGATGATCCTTAGGCTATGGGTGAGTGTTTCCTTCGAGAATTTATGGAATCCGAGCATGTGGGCCCGGGATACTCAAGTAGAATTTGTGGATCGTATATTAATGATCTCGTCACTACCTCTTCGAGTTTAGGCGGGATACTCACTGGGTAAACATTTGTTTATGACCTCATGCTGCACTTCTATACTTAATTGTACATGTTATGAGGCTGGTGCATCTGGTTTTTAGACCGGATCTCGATTCTGATCTCAGTTGGAATTGAATTCACGGTGAGCTGCTTTCTCCTGACGATCCTCGGCGGCACCTTGGAGTTTTCTTTTGCTTATTTCCTGTCTATTCCTTCCAGACAATGGGATTGTATATTTTGTTTTGTATATTCTTATAGTCTACCCGTAGAACTTGTGACACTAGTTCCTGGCACACACGTAGTTGTTATTTTGGTTTACGGGTATGTATCTATACATATTGGCTCATTCCTCATCATGATTATTTTGATTAAAAACTTGCTAATAATCTTTGTCAAATCACGTTTTAACTTTTTAAAACCGAGTAGTTTTTAAAGTGTTTAAACTAATAAGAAGGAACCTGTAGTAACTTAAGAGTCGGCTTGCCTGACCCCGCTGTTAGGCGCCATCACGACCTCAATTAGGATTTTGGGTCGTGACAACATGGTATCAGAGCACTAGGTTCACGTAGGTCTCAAAAGTCACATGAAAACCTAGTAGAGTCTTGCGGATCGGTATGGAGACGTCTGTACTTATCTTCAGGAGGCTATAGGGTGTTAGGAAAACCTCTCCTTATTTTTATTCTATCGTGCAGTCAATGGTGTACTAAATTTCATTCTTCTATTCTCTCAGAGATGGTGAGGAAGCGTACATCCGATGTTCCAGATCTGGGAGGGGCCGCTACCCCCGTTGTTCGCGGCCCTGGTAGCGGCCGGGGGAGGGCACCGGGTCGAGGTAGGGGACGAGGGCGTCCGAGAGCTATCCCAGATCCGCTGAAGTTACTGGATAGGTGGACCCGATTGCACTCTCCTATCTTCAGGGGTGAGAAGGGAGAGGATGCCCAGTACTTTATTGATAGGTTCAGGGCCAGACTGCACAACATGAGGATACTGGAGTCCCATGGAGTGGACTTCACTACTTTCCTGCTTGAGGGCAAGGCCCGCAAATGGTGGCAGTCCTATATCCTGGGTAGACCAGCAGGTTCCCCTACCATTACTTGGGAGCAGTTCACTCAGCTTTTCCTAGACAGGTATATTCCACCCTCCGAGAGGGAATAACTGAGATATCGGTTTGAGCAGCTGGAGCAGGGGAAGATGTCAGTGACAAATTACGAGGCCAGGTTTTCTGAGTTGTCCCGTCATGCCCTTATGATATTGCCTACTGATCCTAAGAGTGTGCGGAGATTTTTAGCAGGGTGGCACTAAGGTATTAGGGCCAACATGGCCCGAGAGATGGAGATGGGGACTCCCTATCAGCTTGTGGTCAAGATAGATCACCGGATTGAGGGTTATCGTTCGAGAGGCAGAGAGTAGGGTCAACAGGATAAGAGGGCTAGATACTCAGGAGATTTAAGAGGTGCCCCAACCAGGGGTAGAGGTCAATTCGGTAGAGGCCAGCCTAGCAGGCCTCCATATTCAGCTCCTCCACCACCTCCCTGTGGTGCTCAAGTGAGGCCCTACTTCAGCGCCATGCCAGAGAGTTCCTACCGCCCACCAGCCATTCAAGGTTCCTCAAACGGGTATTCCGGTCATCAGGGGTCTTCTATTCCTTACTTCAGTGCCATGCCGGAGAGTTTTCCCCGTTCCCTAGCTGTCCAGGGTCCTTCTTCAGGGCAGCATGGAATGCCACCAGCCATATGTTATGAGTGTGGGGATGCAGGCCATATGAGGAGGACTTGTCCCAGGCTTTGGGGCAAGGCCGTTCAACAGAGCTATCTGCCAAAATTGTCACCACCGGCGGTTCGTCCACCCAGAGGTGGAGGGCAGACTGGTAGAGGTCGTCCCAGATGTGGAGGCCAGGCCCTATTCATGACAGCAGAGGTCAGCCATATCCTATTCATTCTGGCGGGGCTCAGTCTTCCGGTGCTTCAGCTAGATTCTATTCATTATGTGGTTGTAGACCAGATTTGTCGGTCTTGTGTGATTTTGTTTTGTGGATTTGAGACTCAAGAGGATCTGTTATTGCTCGACATGGTTGATTTTGAGATTATTTTGGTCATGGATTGACTATATCCTTATCATACCGTGCTAGATTTCCATGCCAAGACAGTTACTTTAGCCATGCCCGAGTCGCCTAGGCTGGAGTGGAGTTGTTTCTTAGTTAGTACAACTAGCCAGGTTATTTCATTCTTGAAGGCTCGACATATGGTCGAGAAGGGTTATCTGGCCTATTTTTCTTATGTGAGGGACACCACCGCCGAGTCTCTGACTATTGATTCAGTGCCAGTGGTTCGAGAGTTTGCCGATGTATTTCCTTCGGATCTTCCGGGCATGCCTCCAGATCGTGATATTGATTTCTGCATTGACTTAGCTTCAGGAACCCAGCCTATATCTATTCCTCTGTACCGTATGGCTCCGAAAGAGTTGAAGGAGTTGAAGGAGAAGTTTGAGGATTTGTTAGCTAAGGGGTTCATCACGCAGAGTGTATCGCCGTGGGGTGCTCCATTTCTATTTGTAATGAAGAAGGAAGGGTCTATGCAGATGTGTATTGATTATCGCCAGTTGAACAAGGTCACCGTTAAGAACAAGTATCTTGTGCCGCACATTAATGATTTGTTTGACCAGTTGCAGGGTGCTCGTGTGTTTGCTATGATTTATTTGAGATCGGGGTACCATCAGTTGAGGATTCGGGCTTCAGATGTTCCGAAGACTGCTTTTCGTACGAATATGGCTATTATGAGTTCCTGGTGATGTCCTTTGGTTTGGCTAATGCTCTAGCGGCATTCATGGACTTGATGAATAGGGTGTTCAAGCCGTATATTGATTCCTTTGTCATTGTCTTCATTGATGACATTTTAATTTACTCACGTAGTCTGGGGGAGCACGAGCAGCATTTGAGAGTTGTGCTCTAGACTTTGCCAGAACAAAAGCTATATGCTAAGTTCTCCAAGTGTGAGTTCTGGTTGGATTTCGTGGAATTCTTGGGGCATGTGGTATCTGGAGAGGGTATTGAGGTTGATCTTCAGAAGGTTGAGGCGGTTCATAGTTGGTCGTGTCCTACTTCAGCTACAGAGATTAGGAGCAGGCTATTATCACCGATTTGTGGAGGGGTTCTTCTATTGCAACTCCATTGACTAGATTTACTAAGAATAATGCCCCATTACGATGGTCTGGCAAGTGTGAGGAGTGCTTTCAGAAGCTCAAGACAACGTTGACCCTAGCAAGTTCTGGTATTGCCTTCCAGTTTTGGGATGTATACAGTATATTGCGACGCTTCGCACGTTGGTTTGGGGTGTGTATTGATGCTGGAGGGGAGAGCTATTTCTTATGCTTTGCGCCAACTGAAGGTTCATGAGAAGAATTACCATGTGCACGATTTGGAATTGGCGGCGATTGTTCATGATCTTAAGAGTTGGAGGCACTACTTGTATGGAGTGTCTTGTGAGGTTTATACAGACCACCGTAGCTTGCAGCACTTTTTCAAGTAGAAGGATCTTAATTTGAGGCAGGCAGGTGGCTTGAGATGTTGAAGGATTATGATATCACCATTCTTTATCACTCGGGCAAGGCAAACGTGGTAGTAGATGCTTTGAGCAGGAGGGCGGAGATTATGGATAGCTTGGCTTATATTGCAGCAGAGAAGAGACCTCTAGCCTTGGACATTCAGTCCTTGGCTAATCGCCTGGTGAGATTAGACCTTTCAGAGCCTCGTCGAGTTCTTGCACATGTGGGTGCTCAGTATTTGTTATTTGGGGAGATTAAGGCTCGGCAGTATGATGATCCGTGTTTGGCGGAGCTACGAGAGACAGTGGTTCAGGGCAGGGCCAAGGTGATTATTATTGATGAGGATGGTTTTCTGAGACTTCAGGGCCACTTATGTGTTCCTAAGATTGATGGCCTGAGTTAGATGATTCTAGAGGAGGCACATAGTTCTCGGTATTCTGTTCATCCTAGTGCTACGAAGATATATCGTGATTTGAAGCAGTATTACTGGCAGAGGCGAATGAAGAAGGACATTGTGGAGTATGTGGCTAGGTGTCTTAATTTCCAGCAAGTGAAGTATGTGCACCAGAGGCCAGGAGGCCTACTTCAGCAGATGCACATTCTTGAGTGGAAATGGGAGTGCATCACTGTGGACTTCGTGGTTGGGTTGCCTCGGACTTTGCGGAAGGTTGACGCGGTTTGGGTCATTGTGGATAGATTGACCAAATCGGCGCATTTCATTCCAGTAGCTACTACTTATACTTCTGAGAGGTTGGCCCGGATCTACATTCGGGAGATAGTCCGGTTGCATGGTGTGCCGATGTCCATTATATCAGATTGAGGTCCTCAGTTCACCTCGCACTTCTGGAGAGCATTAATGGTGAGATGGGTACCCAGATAGACCTTAACACAACATTTAATCCTCAGACTGATAGTCAGTCGGAGCGTACAATTCAGATATTGGAGGACATGCTCAGGGCATGTGTGATTGACTTTGGAGGTCAGTTGGACCAGTTCTTGCCTTTGGCCGAGTTTGCTTACAATAATAGTTATCAGTCCATCATTGAGATGGCGCCATTTGAGGCTTTTTATGGTCGGCGATGTCGTTCTCTTATTGGGTGGTTTGAGCCTAGCGAGGCTAAGTTATATGGCACCGACCTGGTGAGGGATGCTTTGGAGAAAGTGAAGTTGATTCAGGAGAGGTTCCGCACAGCACAGTATAGACAGAAGAGTTACACGGATCAGAGGGCGCGTGATGTATCATTTATGGAGTGAGATAGGGTCTTGTTGAAATTCTCGCATATGAAGGGTATTATGAGGTTTGGGAAGAAATGCAAGCTGAGCCCGAGGTTTATAGGTCCCTTCGAGGTGTTGAGGCGGGTCGGGGAGGTTGCTTATGAGCTGGCCTTACCTCCTAGTTTATCAGGAGTTCATCCATTTTTTCATGTGTCCATGCTCCGGAAGTACCACGCCGATTTCTCTCACGTGGTTGATTTCAGCACTATTTAGTTGCATGAGAGGTTAGCCTACGAGGAGGATTGCGTTGCTATTATAGATAGACAGGACCGCCAATTGAGGTCCAAGAGAGTTTTTGCTGTAACGATCAAGTGGAAGGGCGAACCAGTCGAGGAAGTGACCTGGGAGTCCGAGGAGGACATACGGAGATCATATCCACAGTTATTAAGCACTCCAGGTATGATTCTAGACCCGTTCGAGGACGAACGTTTGTTTAAGAGGTGGAGAATGTAACGACACGACCGGTCATTTTGCATTATCGGACCCCGTTCCCCTAAATGAAACCTCCCATAGCGGCTTATTATGATTTATGACTTGCGGGGACTAGTGGTCCGGGATTCGGAGGAGTTTAGAGTGCTATAGAAACATTTGGTTCCTTAAGGTCGGCCTTTAAGGCCAAGTTTGACTTTGGTCAACGTTTTTAGTAAACGACCTTGGAATCGAGTTTCAACGATTCAGGTAGCTTCGTATGATTATTCCGTACCTGGGCGTAGGCTCGGAATGGGTTTCTGATGACCTGGGCGCGTTTCGGCGCTCAATATTGAATTAAGAGTTTCTTAAGTTCCTATTATGGATTGGGACGTGTTTTTGTGATATCGAGGTCCGAACGGAATTTCGAGACCGGTAATTGTTACGTTATGTCATTTATGACTTTCCTGCAAAATTTGGTGTCATTCCGAGTAGTATAGGTCATTTCGGCGCGTTGTTAGCAAAGTCTAGAAAACTTAAAGTTCCTAAGTTTGGTTCTAGGGGTTTTGAGGTGTGATTTTGAGTTTTAGAATTTTTTTTGAGTGTTCCGAAGGCTCGAGCGAGTCCGTATTATGATTGGGACTCGTTGGTATATCTGGACGGGGGCTCGGGTGGGCCCAGGTGCCTCCCGGACACCACACGAGGCCAAAAACCAGCTGTAATAGCTGCTGGTGCACCTGTTCTGGTGTGACCGCAGGTGCGGTTGCCCAATCGCAGGTGCGGGACAACTCCTGCGGTCCCAGCCTCGCAGGTGCGACCCCTAGTGGTCAGGCCAATTCTCGCAGGTGCGGATAAAACTCCGCAGGAGCGGAGCCGCAGGTGCGGTCTGCACTCCGCAGGTGCGGGCCCAGGCATCCTAGTCCATTTCCGCACGTGTGAGACCGCAAGTGCGGTCCTCGAGCCGCAGGTGCGGTCCTCGAGCCGCAGGTGCGGAAACGCTATTCAGACAGTGTGTTTTTATACACGGGAATTAACTCATTTCCCTTATCTTCTTCTTCTTCCTTGGGGCGATTTCCACCATTTCAGAGAGGAAAACGACCTGGTTATTGAAGGTAAGTAAATTCCACTCTAATATTATCTTCATGCATGAAATACTAGCTTAATTAATTTCGTAAATTAGTGGAAATTTAAGAATGGGGTAGTAACCTAGGGCTTTCGATAATTTTAGAATTTATCCGCGAATTAGCTATGAAATCAAGTAGAAATTGTATATTACTGATCCGTAGGCTATGAGTGAGTGTTTTCTTCGAGAATTTGTGGAATCCGAGCATGTGGGCCCGGGGTTGGATTTTAGAATTTCTTCAAGAATGGGAAATTTACTAAATAAGTAGGAGAATTTCCATATTTTGAGCATAAATTAATAAATTTGTATAACATTTGGCTAGTTTCGATTCCTCGGGTGTAGAGTTCGGAGTTTCGGGCGCGTTCTTGGTCCCGCGAAGTAGGTTCGGCGCGAGGTGAGTCTCCTTTCTAACCTTGTAAGGGGGAATTGTCCCCCTAGGTGATTATAAATAATTGTATATCCTTATTTGCGGGGGCTACGCACACACGAAGTGACGAGAGTCCATGCGTAGCTACTACCATGTTATGTTGGGTAGTTCAAGGACTCACGAGCATGCTTATATGTGCCTTACGTGTATTCCTAAACGTATCTTGAATTGCTTATTATCCTTGATTTGGTATGAGAATATTAGTAAGTTGTGGTCCATGATATATTGCTTAGGTTCTTGCCTTAAAGAATAATCTCTGATAATTGCCAAAAAAAATTGATAATTTTATGTATGTATGCGGCCCCGCGTCACATGTATGATTCATGAGCAGAATAACCCTACTATTATGCCAACCGCGTCGCATGTTCGATTCGCGAGCGGGGTAATAGATGCATCTATGGTTCGAGCCGTTCGACCTCGGTAGTGCACATTTATTTTTTGCAACGTTTCAGTTGTACGTGTCCGGCCTTATATGTGATGTATGATTCACTGGAAATTTGTTGTAATTGTACAAACTGGTTCATGTTAATAAGGGGATTTAGTACACTATGTGCTAGTGTAATTTGACATGCAAAGGTAAATACAACTATATTTGATGATTTATCTCCTTGTGATTTCTACGACTGTTATGCCTGCCTAGTTCCTATTAAATCATGTTATTTACAAAATGTTGACTCTAGTAAGTATCACGTCTACCTCTCGTCACTACCTCTTCGAGGTTAGGCGGGATACTCACTGGGTACATATTCGTTTATGTACTCATATTGCACTTCTGTAGTTAATTGTACAGGTTTTGAGGCTGGTGCATCTGGTTATCAGACCGGATCTTGATTCTGATCTCAGTTTGACCCGACTTCACGGTGATCTGCTTTCTCCTAACGATCCTCGACGACAGTGGGATTGTATATTTTGTTTTGTATATTCTGTTAGTCTGCCCGTAGAACTTGTGACACTAGTTCCTGGCACACACGTAGTTGTTATTTTGGTTTATGGGTGTGTATCTATACATATTGGCTCATTCCTTATCATGACTGTTTCGATTAAAAACTAGCTAATTATCTTTGTCAAATCACCTTTTAACTTTTAAAAATCGAGTATATTTTAAAGGGTTTAAACAAATAAGAAGGAACCTATAGTAACTTAAGAGTCGGCTTGGCTGACCCCGCTGTTAGGCGTCATCACGACCTCAGTTAGGATTTTGGGTCGTGACAAATCTCTTCGAGATTCTCTCATAAATCAATGAAGTCGAACAACCATAAGATGTAACTCTCACGACCCCAAATCCTAAGCCGGCCTTGATGACGCCTATCATGGAACTAGGCTAGCCAACCATTATAGACTATTATAATATTTCATAATTTCCCAAAATTTAGCAGATTTTAAAACAGCAAAATGAGATGAACCATTTATACACATCCCCAAAACCTGGAGTCAACTGTAATGAGCATCTAGAACTGTAAATACAATGTACAACAAGGTGACTTGCTACTACAAAGCCTGGAGTACAAAAGACAAAAACTATGAACTGAGGAAAAGAAAGGAGGTGAGCTGGGGACGCAGAGCAGCTACGTTGATCCCCGAACAACTCCAAGAACGACCAGAAATCAACTAGTGAGATCGTCTGGTACCTGGATCTGCACACAAAGGTGTAGGGAGTAACGTGAGTACACCAGCCCAGTAAGTAATCAAAGTAACAAAAAACTTGAGTGTAGTGACGAGCATTTATAAATCATGTAAATCCATATAATGAATAACAGTGGAAATGAATAAATCAAGTCAGGAATCTACATTCTGAATATTTCATAAAACTCCAGTTTCCATTTAAAAATCTCGCATAAAATCATTTGTCCAACATTTTCAGCAGAGGCTCAGTGTAAATAATAGTGAAAAACTGTAGTTTCATAAAATATAATCCCCTAGGGCACAATATCACTCACAATAAAGCCTCTTGGGAAAGCCTCTCAGTCACTCGTGACTCCACTATCAGTATCTCATGCTCACACTAGACACTCGTACTCAGCAAGTACCAAGAATACACACAACTACTGCGGCGGGCAGCCCGATCCATATAATAGTCGATTGCGCTCAATGGGTGTGTACAGACTGCTGGAGGGGCTCCTACAACCCAAGTGCTATATTTGTTGCGGCGTGCAGCATGATCCATATATAACATATATTTTTGCGGCGTCCAGCCCGACCCATATATAATTTATATTTTTGCGCGTGTATCCCGATCCATATGTAATATATAACATATATATTTTGCGGTGTGCAGCCCGATCCATAACTATCCGCACATACTCAGCTCTCGGCCTGGACATATATATAGCTGTAGCGTGCAACCTGGTCCATAACTATCCTCACATACTCGGCTCTCGGCCTGACTCAGTCATCCTTGCAAGTCACTCGGGCAATTCATCTCAACTCACGGGTACTCAGCCCAAAATACTTCTCAGAGTTTCAAAGCAATGTGATAACAGTGAAAATAACAACAAGTGGTAAATATCACTGAGTTCACAGATGTTCTATCAGGATAGTGGTAGAATAGTGTAAAAGTACCTCTAAGGGTCAAAACAGGTCGGTACAAGGCCCCAAATATGGCTCATAGCCCATAAACAAGTACAAATTTCTAAAATACAGGATATCACAAGGTTTCAAATTGAATACGCGACTTAATAGTCGCTACGGGACGGACCAAGTCACAATCCCTATCGGTGCACGCCCACACGCTCGTCACCTAGCATGTGTGTCACCTCATTTACCAAAACAATGTCAAATAACGAGGTATCATACCCTCAGGTTTAGAGTTACATTATTTACTTACCTCAAAGAAGCCCAAAAGCTACTCTGGGATGCTCTTTCCCCTCGATTGGCTCCCAAATGCTCCGAATCTAACCAAAACCAGATTAACATCATCAATATATGCTAACGGAACAAAACCCAATCGAAAGATATAAATTTTAAGCACAATTCCCGAGATTGGCCAAACCCGATCCCTGAGCCCACGTCTCGGAATTCGATAAAAATCACAAAACTAGAATCATCATTCCCTTACGAGTCTACCCATACGAAATTTACCAAAATCCGACCTCAATTTTGCCACTCAAATCACCAAAAGAATTTACCAAAGTTTCCTCCCTTTTTCCCAACTTTTCTACTTTAATTTCTCAAATTGCATGGTGAAAATAAAGACAAATTCATGAAATTGAACCAAAAATGATTGAAGAACACTTACCTGAAGAACCCAACTGAAAAGCTCCTCCAAAATCTCCTCCCCCCGCGCTCTCTAATGAAATATTGAGTTAAGAAACTCCAAAATAAGAACTTAAAGACTGTCTGCCCAGGCCTCTTTTTTCACTGCGATCGCGGGAGCTCCCACGCGATCCCGAATAAAAAATATGCTGCCCCATCAAATTACACTACCAAGATCGCAGACATACACACGCGATCGCGATTTAGAAGGAAATAAACCCACGTGATCCCGGACCATTCTACGCGATCGCGAAGAACAACGACTCAGCCCTCTCACGCGCCCATCAACTCTATGCGAACACGAACAACACCACGCGATCGCACTGCACAACAACCTCACACTCACGTGATCACGATCTCCACCACGCAATCGCATATAACAAGAATCTTGCCATCCCCAGCCAGGCTTACGCGATCGCAAACATCCTCCCGCGATCGCGTAGAAGGAAACTAGAAATTCACACCAGCAAAAATTTGCCAAGCTTTTAAGTCAAGAGTTGGTTCGTTAACCACCCGAAACACACCCGAGGCGCTCAGAACTTCAACAAAATATACCAACATGTTCCATAACCCCATTCAAAATTAGTCGAACCTTTGAAACACCAAAAACGACGCACGAACACAAAAATCACATCAAATCCAAACCAATGAACTTTTATAATTTCTAAATTTCGCTAATGATACCGAAACTAACCAAAACACATCCGACTGACCTGAAAATATGCACACATATCCAAAATGACATTACGAACCTGCTCCAACTGTCATAATTCCATTCCGACCCCGATAGCCTATTTTCCCCTGCCGATCGGAAATCACCAAAAATTAACTTTCGCCAATTCAAGCCTAATTCTACACCGGACATCAAAACATCATTACGAACACACTCCTAAATCCCAAATCACCTAAAGAAGCTATCTGAGCCATAAAATCCACATTCCGAGGTCGTTTACCAATAAGTCAACTCCTAGTTGACTTTTTCAACTATTAAGCTACTTTAAATGACTAAGTGTCTCAGTTCTCACCACGACCACTCCGAACACGAACCAACTGACCCAATACAACATAAATAAGCTAAGAAACATATGAATAAGAAGAAACGGGAGAAACAAGGCTAATCTTTATACGGGGAGTTTTGTAGAAACGGGACTAAAAATCCATAGAAACCCCATAGATGGGGGGAGTTTTGCAGGTGATGACGGCTAGGTTTTTAGGGGGTGATTGAGAGAGAATGGAAAGGAGGAGGGATTCAGGGGCGGTCGGGTTGAGTGAAATGAATGGGATTAGGGTGTTAGGGGATTAATTATGGTAGGTTTAATCGTGGACCATTGATCAAAATGATCAACAACCACGATTAAACGGGTGATTAGGTCGGGTGTATAGGTTTGGGCCTAAGGGGTTTGGGATATCTTTTAAAAGGGTTTGGGCTAATGTTTCTGGGGGTTAGGTCCGAAAATAAAAGGCTATTTATTAAATACCCACTTATTGACAAAATTATTTGTAAAAAAAATAGTTAATAAATGATAAAAAATGATTTTATGCGTAAATAATTACTTAATATTATAACAATATAAAAGGTCATTTTTTTGTGATATAAGGTAATTATACACTCGTGGGCTATTATTGCAAAGTTATTGCAATTATAACCCAAAAAATATAGGTACGACTATTTGTAAAATAATTAAAGCTTAGCGTAAACATAAATGATAAAATTAAGAAATAAAATTTTCATAAAACCAATGGTGATGTAATTTGTAATTTTCCATATAATAAAAACTACTGGGATAAATTAATTAAAAAATCTTTAAAAATGTTAAAATTATGGAAAAATATTAATTGATGGTCATGCATTATTTTGAAAAGATATATGCATTTTGGAAATAATATAGGAAAAAATTGTGTATCAACACCTTGTTTGTTTTTCTTTGAATCCCTTTCGGTCTAATTCTATTCTAAATTAAGACAAAGAAAGTATGGCAAGACTGATTTACAAGGTTCTCATTTAATACAAGCTAGCACGCAAAAGCGCTGAGCCTCGGCAGATGCATCCAGTCGACCTCAACTGGCCATGATGGTTGATGCTTTGAAATCAAGAAATTCCTGAAAGAAAAGGGATCAAAGTCAAAATACCGCGAAGGCACGAGAAAGTTAAAGAAGGTTAAGTCGCGCGTAAGTAACTGTCCTGGTAAAGGTTATGAAAAAGTCAAGATCTCCAGGGTTAGAAATGAAACCAATCCCCAGAGAGAAAGCAAGAAATCGAGATCCGCGTCCAAAAGACGAGCCGAGATCAAGGTACCAAAATGATCAAGGCCACAAAACTAACCACCATTTCAAACTGACAAATAGTTCTTTGTTTGAAGAAAACAGGAAACATGTGCAACCCGAAAGCAACCTTGCAAGAAGCAGGGGCAACCAAAAATAAATTTCGCAAAGGCTAGAAGCAACTTTGCAAAAACAACTTCAACAGGGAAGTCTCCTCCAAATTCTTTCTCGCATTCACTTATTCTCCGAAAATAAAAGAAGAAAATAAGAAATGATGTTAAATATGATTCAATACTACGATAGTATAAGGTCTCTAATCCCTAGCTAGGTTTTCCAACATAGGGTCCCACTCCCTAGTTGATGCCAGCATAACCTGATGACTTTCCAACATAGGGTCCTACTCCCTAGTTGATGCCAGCATAACTTGGTGACTTTCCAACATAGGGTCCCACTCCCTAGTTGATGCCAGCATAACTAATGACTTTAAAACATAGGGTATCACTCCCTAGTTGATGCCAACAAAACCTAATGCCTTTCCAAAATAGGGTCCCACTCCCTAGTTGATGCCACCATAACCTGATGACTTTCAAACATAGGGTCCCACTCCCTAGTTGATGCCACCATAACCTGATAACTTTCCAACATAGGGTCCCACTGCCTAGTTGATGCCAACATAACCTGATAACTTTTCGACATAGGGTCCCACTCCCTAGTTGATGCCAGCATAACCTCATGACTTTCCGACATAGGTCTCACTCCCTAGTTGATGCCAGCATAACTTGATGACTTTCCGATATAGGGTCCCACAACCTAGTTGATGCCAGCATAACCTGATGGCTTTACGACAAAGGGTCCCACTCCCTAGTTGATGCCAGCATAACCTGGTGGCTTTCCAAAAAAGTGTCCTACTCCCTAGTGGATGCCAGCATAAGATGATGACTTTCCAACATACGGCACCACTCCCTAGTTGATTGCAGAATAACCTGATGACTTTCCAACATAGAGTCCCATTCCCTAGTTGATTCCAGAATAACCTGATGACTTTCCAACATAGGGTCTCAATCCCTAGCTTACTAGCATCACATGATGACTTTCCAACATAGGGTCCCACTCCCTAGTTTATGCCAGCATAACCTGATGACTTTCTAACATGAGTTCCCACTCCCTAGTTGATGCCAACATAACCTGATAACTTTCAAACATAGGGTCTCACTCCCTAGTTGATGCCAGCATAACCTGATGACTTTCCGACATAGGGTCCCACGCCTTAGTTGATGCCACCATAACCTGATGACTTTTCGACATAGGGTCCCACTCCCTAGTTGATGCTAGCATAACCTTATAACTTTCAAAAATAGGTTCCCACTCCCTAGTTGATGCCAATATAACCTGATGACTTTCCAACATAGGATCCCACTCCCTAGTTGATGCCAGCATAACCTGATGGCTTTCCGACAAAGGGTCCCACTCCCTAGTTGATGCCAGCATAACCTTAAGGCTTTCCGACATAGGGTCCCATTCCCTAGTTGATGCTAGCATAATGTTATGATTTTCCAACATAGGGTCCCACTCTCTAGTTGATGCCAGAATAATATGATGACGTTCTAACATAGGGTCCCACTCCCCAGTTGATGCTAGAATAACCTGATGACGTTCTAACATAGGGTCCCACACCCTAGTTGATGCTAGCATAACCTGATGAATTCCCAACATAGGGTCTTACTCCCTAGTTGATGCCTGCATAACCTAATGAATTTCTGACATAGGGTCCCACTCCCTAGTTGATGCATGTATAACTTGATGACTTTCAAACATAGGGTCTCACTCCTTTAATGATGCCAGCATAACCCTGATGACTTTCCGACATAGGGTCCCACTCCCTTGTTGATGCCTACATAACCTGATGACTTTCTGACATATGTCCCACTCCCTAGTTGATACTAGCATAACCTGATGACTTTCCAACACAAGGTCCCACACCCTAGTTAATGCCAGCATAACCTGATGACTTTCCAACATAGGGTCTCACTACCTAGTTGATGCCAGCATAACTTGATGACTTTCCAACACAGGGTCCCACTCCCTAGTTGATGCCATCATAACTTTATGACTTTTCAACATATAGTTGATGCCAGCATAACCTGATGACCTTCCAACATAGGGCCTCACTCCCAAGTTTATACCAGCATAACCTGATGATTTTTCCAACATCGGATTTCCAATCCCTAGCTGATCTTACATTTAGACATAAGGTCTCCACTCATTAGTCTACGTTTACTCTGGGCACATCACTACCTCCCCTTTATCTCTTTCAATAATAAAGTGGTATGTAATTTTTTATAATAACTCATGAAATTTTCCTAGTGGAAACTGCGGCAGAAAATTTTATTCGTTTGTTTTGATACCTGAGATGGATATACCTTAAAGCACAGGGGTCGAGACGATCAAAAGAAGAAGTCTCAATCCATAATAAAAGAAAAGAATAAAAAGAAAAGCTGAACCCAAAGTACAGAAGCGGAAAATATGTGGATTGCTCAAGCCAAGACAGAAGTCACAAGCTTTGCATGTCCCATTTTGATTCGAAAAAACCTGAAGAAGATTGAACCAACACCTGCAGCTAACAAGCATCAAGATCCAGATCAGAGTCTACATAAAGAACTAGCCAAGGCTCAAGACCAAGCTTTGGAAAATTTATAGATAGAAATCTTGTAACTCGTAGCTGATAGGCTCAGTTAGTTTTCTTCATTTTGACTTTGGTGTAATAAGGAGTTCAACATCAGTAATAGCTTTGAAATCACAGCTTCCCGGTAGTCCTAACTACCAAAACTTCCAGAACTATACTGACATGATTCTTTTATAGCCAAGGATATGTAGGAAACCTTTGAATCAAGGCTCGGTCAAACTTTTTTCAAAATGCTACCCATAGAGTATCAAAACTGGCAGAAATTTATTCATGGCTGCTCACTTTGTCTTTGCCCGAAAACTCTTTGTGTTTCTGAGGAGAGAGGGGCAACTGTGAGCATGTAACTTTTACCCTACTAATATATGTACAAAATTAATAAATAGATTATTCCTATTTTTATTTATAGATTTATTTTTAGGATTTTTGGTAATTATTTGCATTTAGTTGCATTTTTCATCTTTTTTTAAGTCATGAAATATAACAAAAAATATTCAAATCCTCATTATATAGCATTGTTAGGTTTTTAATAAAATCTAGAACCTAATTGCATGATTTAATCATATTATTATTAAGAAAATCACAAAAAATTATTATTTTTGACATTGTTAGTTTTAATGTTAAAATTAGTAATTTTACTTTTTATAACTTAAGATGGACTAATTAGTTAAATAATACAGGTAAATAGATAATTAATTTTAAAAATTAATATAGCCTAGTACTTCATTAGGATTTAGTTAAATTAATTAGATTTTTAGAAGTTAAAAAAAGAAAATAGGGGCTTAATTAGTTTTTGGCCGGACTGGGCAAATTTAACGGCCGGAAACTCATCTACTTTTTAGTATATAAGTGTACTAATCCCCTCCTACCCCCTCATTTCAACCCCCCCCCCTCCTTACGTCTCCCTCTCGAAGCCGCCCCCAAACCCTAGCCGCCCTATCACCCTCCGCCTTAAGCTGCAACCAGAATTTGCCTACGGCGGCGGAAACACCTAACAACACAACAAAACCACCCAAATCCTCCCTATTCTCTCCCCTACTCTTCCTAAACCCCACCTCAAAAATTAAACCACAAAAAAACACCACTAAAACCATCATATCTTGAATCTGAGAAACCCTAGCTCCGGCCCTACTTCCGCCCTAGCCCCGCCGACGGAAATCACCTACGGCGGCGGTGGAACTCCAAAGCCACTCATGTAACGACCCGACCGGTTGTTTTGCACTATCGGACCCCGTTCCCCTAAATGAAACTTCCCATAGCAGCTTATTGTTATTTATAACTTGCGGGGGCGGGGCCCCGAGGGGCGCGGGTGAGTTTCGGACCCCTCGGAGCTAAATTCAAAACACCAGAATTTCCAGGTCTGGTTTCCTTCTCTACGATCGCGGATGGGTTGCTGCGTTCGCAAAGAAGGAACTGGGCAGGGGTGGTGAATGCCCTGTGCGTTCACACAAAGGGCACCGCGAGATGGGTTGGGCTCCTGACCCAGTGCCATCACACACCCCACCCACGTTCGCACAAAGCCTAGCCTTTGGGCCAACCCAGCTACTCTTTACGTTGTGTGTTCGCAGAGCTCTCTCCGCGTTCGCATAGAAGGCCCATGAGGGCCTGGTCATTTAAAGCTTTGCCATCGCACTGCCCAGGCTGCGATCACATAGAAGAGACCACTGCGCAGTGTTTTTTTTATAGCGAGATTTAATTCATTTCCCTCATCTTCTTCTTCTTCCTTGGGATGATTTTCAGCATTCAAGAGGGGCAAATGACCTAGTTATTGAAGGTAAGTGAATTCTACCCTAATTATTAGTTTCATGCATGGGTTACAAGCTAAATTAACTATCTAATTAGTTAAAAATTAAGGATTTGGGTTAGTAACCTAGGGCTTTTGAAAATTTAGAAAATTACCCATCAATTATCTATGAAATCGTGTATTAATGATCCTTAGGCTATGGGTGAGTGTTTCCTTCGAGAATTTTTGGAATCCTAGCATGCGGGCCCGGTGTTGGATTTTAGGATTTCTTCAAGAATGATGAATCTGGCTAAGTAGTAGAAGAATTTCTTGCTTTGAGTATAAATTGATATATTTGTATAACATTTGGCTAGTTTCGAGTCCGTGGGTGTCGAGTTTGAAGTTTCGGGCACGTTCTTGACCCAGAAAGGAGGTTCGACACGAGATAAGTCTCCTTTCTAACCTTGTAAGAGGGAACTATCCCCTTAGGTGCTTTAAATGATTATGTGCTAATGTTTTTGGGGGCTACGTACGCGCAAAGTGATGAGAGTCCGTACTTAGCGACTTTTATTGTTATGTCCGGGTAGTTAGGCCTACACCATGCCTTATGTTTTCCCTTGAAATGAACTATATGCTTAGTGAATTAATGTTACATGCGGCTTGTTTCCCTGAAATCATGGAATTTAAGTAATTTTAAGTAATATTGCACGAAATATAATTTATAAAGAATAATTGTGGATTGTGTGTTCCTGTGACTGCTTCGCAATTGATATTCCGCGAGCAGAATGTTATTTACCCTACTCTCATGGAAGCGGGCCGTATGCCACGACCAGATTGAAAGATATATATTATGGTTCGGGTTGTTCGACCCTCGGCAGTGCACATATATGATCATTATGATGGCTCAGGCCGGTTGTCCTTGTCCTGTATGCGCATGTTAAATCTTTAATGATTTTTTTAGGGGTTTTGAGTGGTCAGATATATTTTTAAAGGAAAGAAAAGAATAATGAAGTAGAAATTGTACATTTACTTCCAGTGTTTATTTGAATTACTGTCATTTTTAATGTTTACTGCTTTTATCATCCTTGCATGTCTGTTATTGATATTATATCTTATTAATCATTATTTTGGACCTTAGTGAGTGTCAAGTCGACCTCCCGTCACTACTTCTTCGAGGTTAGGCGGGATACTCACTGGGTACATATTCTTTTATGTACTAATGCTACGCTTTTGCACTTAATTGTACATGTTCTGAAGCTGGTGCATTTGGTTATCAGACCGGAGCTCGATTCTGATCATAGTTGGACCTGACTTCACGGTGAGCTACTTCTCCTGACGTTCCTCGGCAGAACCATGGAGTTTTCTTTTTCTTATTTCCCGTCTATTTCTTTCAAACAGTGGAACTGTATATTACATCTTTTGTATATTCTGTTAGTATGCTTGTAGGACTTGTGACACTAGTTTCTGGCACACACGTAATAATTATTTTGGTTTGCGTGTCTGTATATATATATATTGGCTCACTCCACTTTACGACTGCTTTTGATTAAAAATGGCTTACTATCTTTTTCAATCAATGTTTTGAACTTTAAAACATGGCACGTGTTGGGATGCTTACTCAAATTTGGAAAACCCCTTAGTAATCTGAGTGTGGGATTGCCTAACCCCGATGTTGGGTGCCATCATGACCTGAGTTAGTATTTTAGGTCATGACAACATAGTATCAGAGCACTAGGTTCACGTAGGTCTCACAAGTTACGGGCAAACCTAGTAGAGTCTTGCGGATCGGTATGGAGACGTCTGTACTTATCTTCGGGAGGATATAGGGTGTTAGGAATACCTCTACTTATTTTTATTCCATCGTGCAGTTAATGGTTTACAAAATCTCATTCTTCTATTCTCTCAAAGATAGTGAGGACACGTGCATCCGATATTCCAGACTCGGGAGGGGCCGCTACCCCTGTTGTTTGAGGTTGTGACAGAGGCCGGGAGAGGGCACCGGTCCGAAGTAGGGGATGAGTTTGCTTACAATAATAGTTATCAGTCCAGCTTTGAGATGGCACCATTTGAGGCTTTGTATGGTCGGCAATTTCGTTCTCCTATCGGGTAGTTTGAGCCTGGCGAGGCTAAGTTATATGGCACCTACCTGGTGAGGGATGCCTTGGAGAAAGTGAAGTTGATCCAGGAGAGGCTCTGGACAGCACAGTCCAGATAGAAGTGTTAAACGGATCAGTGGGCGCGTGATGTATCATTTATGGAGGGAGATAGGGTCCTGTTGAAAGTCTCGCCTTTGAAGGGTATTATGAGGTTTGGGAAGAAGGGAAAGCTAAGCCCGAGGTTTATAGGTCCCTTCCAGGTGTTGAGGCGAGTTGGGGAGGTTGCTTATGAGCTGGCCTTACCTCCCACTTTATCAGGAGTTCATCTAGTTTTTCATGTATCCATGCTCCGGAGGAACCACGCCGACTTCTCTCATGTGGTTGATTTCAGTACTATTCAGTTGGATGAGAGGTTGGGCTACGAGGAGGAGCCAGTTGCTATTATTGATAGACAAGATCGCCAATCGAGGTCCAAAAGATTTTCTACCATAAAGGTCCAGTGGAAGAGCCAAACAGTTGAGGAAGCAACCTAGGAGTCCGAGGAGGGCATGCGGAGCAGATGTCCACACTTATTCAGCACTTCAGGTATGATTCTATACCCGTTCGAGGATGAATATTTGTTTAAGAGGTGGAGAATGTAACGAACCGACTGGTCATTTTGGGTTATCGGACCCCGTTCCCCTAAATGAAACTTCCCATAACGGCTTATTGTGATTTATGACTTGCGGGGGCGGGTGGTCCATGATTCAGAAATGTTTAGAGCAACATTGGAACACTTGGTTCCTTAAGGTTGGCCTTTAAGGCCAAGTTTGACTTTCATCAACATTTTGAGAAAACGACCTCGAAATCGAGTTTCGACGATTCGGGTAGCTTCGTATGATGATGTCGAACCTGGGCGTATGTTCAGAATGGGTTTTGGATGAGCCGGGAGCATTTCGGCGACCAATATCGAAATAAGAATTTCCTTAAGTTAATATTGTGGTTTGGGACGTGTTATTGTGTTATCGAGGTCCGAACGGAATTTCGAGATCGGGAATAGTTCTGTTATGTCATTTATGACTTGCCTGCAAACATTTTGTGTCATTCTGAGTAGTATAGGTCGGTTCGGCGCATTGTTAGAGAATTCTAGGACTTTAAGTTCAAAGTTTAATTCAATTTGGTTTTGGGATTGAATTCTTAGTTTCGTTGTTGTTTTTCACGTTCCGAAAATTTGAGTGAGTCCGTATCATGAATACAAGCTTTCCAGTGCCTTTGGACGGGATCCCGAGGGGCTTGGGTGAGTTTTAGACCCCTCAGAGCTAATTCCAAAACACCAAAAATTCCTGGTCTGGTTTCCTTCTCTACGATCGCGGATGGGTTATTGCGTTCGCAACGAAGGAACTGGGAAGGGGTGGTGAATGCCCTGTGCGTTCGCACAAAGGTCACCGCGATCATGATAGGTTGGGCTCCTGACTCAGTGCGATCGCACACCCGACCTGCGTTCTCGCAGAGCCCAGCCTTTGGGCCAACCCAGCTACTCTTTACCCTGTGCGCTCGCAGGGCTCTCTCCGCGTTCGCATAGAAGGCCCATGAGGGCCTGGTAATTTAAAGCTCTGCGACCGCACTGCCCAGGTTGTGATCGCATAGAGGAGACCACTGGGCAATCTGTTTTTATAGTGGGATTTAATTCATTTCCCTCATCTTCTTCTTCTTCCTTGGGATGATTTTCAGCATTCAAGAGGGGCAAACAAACTGGTTATTGAAGGTAAGTGAATTCTACCCCAATATTAGTTTCATGCATGGATTACAAGCTAAATTAACTACCTAATTAGTGAAAAATTAAGGATTTGGGGTAGTAACCTAGGGCTTTTTAAAATATAGAAACTTACCCGTCAATTAGCTATGAAATCAAGTGAAAATCCTGTATTAATGATCCTTAGGCTATGGGTGAGTGTTTTCTTCGAGATTTTTGGAATCCGAGCATGCGGGACCAGGGTTAGATTTTAGGATTTCTTCAAGAATTATGAATTTGGATAAGTAGTTGAAGAATTTCATGCTTTGAGTATAAATTCATATATTTGTATAACATTTGGCTAGTTTCGAGTCTATGGGTGTCGAGTTTGGAGTTTCAGGCGCGTTCTTGACCCGGAAAGGAGGTTCGACACGAGGTGAGTCTCCTTTCTAACCTTGTAAGAGGGAATTGTCCCCCTAGGTGATTTAAATTACTATGTGCTAATGTTTGTGGGGGCTACGTACGCGCAAAGTGATGAAAGTCTGTACGTAGCGACTATTATTATTACGTCCGGGTAGTTAGGCCTACACCATGCCTTAGGTTTTCCCTCGAAATGAACTATATGCTTAGTGAATTAATGTTACGTGCAGCTTGGTTCCCTGAAATCATGGAATTTAAGTAATTTTAAGTAATTGTTCACGAAAAGTAATTTATAAAGAATAATTGTGTGGATTGTGTGTGCATGTGACCGCTTCGCAATTTACATTCTGTGAGCGGAATGTTATTTCACCCACTCTCATAGGAGCGGGCCGTATTCCACGACGAGATTGAAAGATATATATTATGGTTCGGGTCGTTCGACCCTCGACGGTGCACATATATGATCATTTAGATGGCTCAGGCCGGTTGTCCTTATCTTGTATGCTTATGTTAAATTGTTAATGATTCCCTTTTTATGGATTTTGAGTGGTCAGATATGTTTTTAAAGGAAATAAAAGAATAATGAAGTAGAAATTTTACATTTACTTCCAGTGTTTATTTGAATTACTGTAATTTTTAATGTTTACTGATTTTATTATCCTTGTATGTCTGTTATTGATATTATATCATATTAATCATTCTATTAGACCTTAGTGATTTTCAAGTCGACCTCTCGTCACTACTTCTTCGAGGTTAGGCGGGATACTCACTGGGTATATATTTGCTTATCTACTCATGCTACGCTTCTGTACTTAATTGTACATGTTCCGAGGCTGGTGCATATGGTTATCAGACCGGAGCTCGATTCTGATCGTAGTTGGACCTAACTTCAAGGTGAGTTGCATCTCCTGACGATCGTCGGCAGCACCATGAAGTTTTCTTTTGCTTATTTCTCATCTATTTCTTTCAGATAGTGGGACTGTATATTACATCTTTTGTATATTCAGTTAGTATGCCCGTAGGACTTGTGACACTAGTTCCTGGCACAGACGTAGTGGTTATTTTGGTTTGCGGGTCTGTATATGTATATATTGGCTCACTCCTCTTTACGACTGCTTTTGGTTAAAAATGGTTTACTATCTTTTTCAATTAATGTTTTGAACTTTAAAACTTGGCACGTGTTGGGATGCTTACTCAAATATGGGAAAAATCCTTAGTAATCTGAGTGTAGGCTTGCCTAACCCCGGTGTTGGGCGCCATCACGACCTGAGTTAGTATTTTGGGTCGTGACAACTCAAACTCACCCACACACTTCCCTCACCCTCCTTAATCTTACCTTACTAATCAAATCCCCAAACATCCACCAAAATTAACAAATCTTAGATCTGAAAACCAGAAACCCTAGAGCCGCCTATGGAGGCAGCAGAACCCTAAACCTACCCAAACTCATAACAGACAACAACCACACCCCCTAGAACCCCAATCTACCCATAGATCCGAAAAATCTCCCACTAAAAACTCTACATCTTAGATCTAAGTTTTTCAAAACCTTACATCTGCCTTTCCTAGTTTGTATAATAATCCTCTTGCCAATGTCTCCCATCAGGGATCTCAGATCCCAGATGGGTGTATTGGCACGGGGGGTTTTAACAACTAGTTCCATTTTTCCAAAAAACAATCGGTATAATTTCTTTTTCCTTTTTCCTTTTTCATTTTTCCTTTTATTTATGTTTTTTTCCTATATATTTATTGTTATGTGTTTTATTTTTATGTTTATTTTTTTTAATATTACTGTTTTTATTTTATTTGCTGTTATTTGGTCTAAATGAATTAATAAGATTTGATGTTGTTTTCTTTTTATTTATTTACTGTTTTATTGGAAAGTTGGGCTTCACCAAAGTGGCCCGTTCCACTTGGCTCATAAATTAGGCATGTATATAGCTTTGTTAAAAGCTTACGAGCCCAAAGTGTTTATACCAAGAGTCACATGACTCAGGCACAGAACCAGATTGGCCCAGAACCAGACTGGTTCCAAGGCCCTTAAGGGTCAATTTTTGGACAATTGTCCCAATGCTGAGTAAGAAAGGATAGGGATAAGATCCCAAATATCAAGAAATTGGACAGTTGTCCATTTTCTGAGATAAGAAGGTACCAGAAATTGGACATTTGTCCATTTTTTTGTTAAGGAAAGATGCCTTTTCCCATATTTTAGGAATGCTGGCAGATTCCTTTTGGTACCCTAATCCTTATCCCTTTCACTCCCTCACTCTATATAAGCACTCACCATTTTCTTCAACAGATACACACATATACACCGGAATACCTACAGATAGATATATACACACACATAGACGAAAACACAGATACACATACACAAAAAAAAATTCCTGAAATTACTAAGTCTACAATGCTTTTAGTTCGTTGCCTTTCAATTTTCAAAATATTTGAAAATATAGTATTCGTATTTCAGAAAAAAAAACCCAAAAATATTAGATTACTTTCCTATTGGTTTGTCAAGCTGGGACTAGGAATTCTTGGGTATTCTACTTAATTTCATGTTGTTGTTTACTCAAATTTCAGAGACCTATTTTCTTTATCTGTTTGTTTGCTTGCTGCTATCAAGGTACTTTCTTAACAATGTAAAGTTTAATTTTGCTATATCATGGCTATGATTGTGTTGGTTATCAAAAATCTGTGTTTTGTTTGAATACTGCATGAATCATGTTGGTTGCTTGGTTGGGAGTTATGTGTAAATTCATGTAGAATTAATTATTTACATTGTTTAGGCAATTTAAGTTATAATAGCTTTATATTAAAGTATTTTGGAAATTTCAATTGTTTAAAGCTTCATATGTTCATAAGATCCATACATTCACATGTAATAGTAGAAAAAAAAATAGCTCTTTTTTCCTGAGAAAATTTGTTAAAGTAGTTAACATGTAGATTGATTATCACTGTTCAATTAGTAAAGATGCAATAATTTAGCTTTTTCTATATTTTTTTGTACAATGAATTAGCTTAATATATTAGTAGCTTTACTATACTGTTTTAAACAATTAAAATATAATAACTCCAATTCCATTAGTTTTAAATCCTGAAAAGGTGGGTTTTATAAGCAAACTGAACAACAATCAGAGTACATTTTTCAGGCCCAAATTCATTGTGTCTATGAGATTGTACTCTGGGTTTTTCTTCTTATAAATCGAGTTGAAAAATTAAAGGCATTCACTTTTTAAAAATCTTAAATACACAATTATTTTCAAACTTATCATTTTAACATATTGTTACTATAAGAAATAGAAGAGTTAGGAAATCAGTAAGAAAAATTATCGAATCAAAACAGATTTTTTATTTACTTTACTTGCGTCCCAAAACCCTTTAGCTTTCTATTTTAAAAGATAAATTAAATATAAGTAAACTTTTATAATTGATATTACACATTTTAGTCTCAAACTCATTCTAACAAATATGCATTTGGGCCAGAGTGACTTGGACTCAGCCGTTACTAGGCCCATATCTCCTTGGATCAAATTCATTTAGTTGCTCTAAAAAATGCATTGGGACAGAGTCACTTACACTCAGTCTGGCCCAAATTCTTTCCAAATTAAATTCATTAGCTACTCAAAATTGCGGAAAAATATGCGTCTTGGGCCAGAGTTCATTTGGATTCAGCCTTTATCAGGCCCAAACTCTTAATTATGGGCCTATTTGGCAGAAAAATACATTAGTTGTCCAACTAAATTAAACAAATGTCTCACATATTGGACTTTCACACTTAATTACACGACATAGGGTATTTTGTTTAGATACATAAGCATAACTTAAGGTAGTTATAATCGAAATATTTACAATTATGTACACGCATGCGTGACATCGTTGTGATGCCAAAAATAAACCAATGTACACGTTCGCGTGACCATGGTCAAACGTTCTTAGTAAATAAAATGCCTTAATCAAACACTCGTAGAAATGCTTCAGGTGCAGGTTTTATAACTACTATCGTGATTGTGTACATGTTCGCATGGCATGATTGCAATTCTATCAAATAAATTCAAGGTACGCGTTCGCGTGACTTTGACCGAACTTTTTCTTGAATAAAATAAGTGTCGTGAATCGTGTACATGTATGCGTGACATGATTCTTTATACGCCAAACTAAACGAGTATACATACGCGTAACTCATACTAACATAATTCTTTGAATATGAATAATCAATTGATTAAAAGCGGTAAGTGGTAAACATAGGACCTAAATGAGTAATTAAATAATTTACGCCAAGTATAATTCACTAACCTAACACCTTCTCCCGGGTTAACAGAATTTCTTACCCGGTCTTTAGTGTCACGAACCAAAAATACCCCTCGTGATGACGCCTGTCGTGGAATCAGGCAAGCCACACATTTTTGTTGAAGTAAGATTGTTTTTCAGAAAAATAGTAAATTCAGAAGCGAAAGTATCAGCAATAATCCATTAAAAATTTTAACATTATTGAAACTTCATTTAAAACCAAACCCAGATCTAGCGTCGCCGAGTCATGAGCTACTACATCGAATATCAGAATACAATGCCGACATAAAATTGTCTGAAGTAACTAAATAAGACAGGTAGATAGAGAAGGAGATAATTGAGGTTGCGATCGCCAGCTGCTGCCTTGATGCCTCCAAAGGAACTCTGACTGCATCTCAACAACCACTACCGGGTCCCGTTGTACCTGTATCTGCACACAAGGTGTTGGGGGAAACGTGAGTACACCAACTCAGAAGTAACGAACCTAAACTACGAGCTGAGAGGAAGTGACAGACTTAACCTCAATAATTTTGATGAAAAAAGTACACAGAATTTAGGCATGCTCACAGTGTCAGCAGATAATGAAAACAGAATATGACTGATATGTTAAGTAATCCAAGTATATCTCAGTACCCTACATGTCAATATATGAACAGTGTGGAAATGCACATAGTGCTCACAGCTCTCACACAAAAGTCCACTCAGTACTGTATATGGCTATCCGGCCCAGGGAAAATCCATCCCGGAATATGCATAAACACCGGTGACCATAGTCACTCAGTACTGAGGAAAAAGGCCAATCCATCCCCCACGGAGAAGATCCATCTCCGGAATACAACACTCGAACAAGATCCATGTCCAGGGACGATCCATCCCTCACATATCACCAATTTCGGACAACATCCATGTCCAGGGAAGATACATCCCTCAATATCAATGCGCTCACTGGGGGTTTAAAGACTCCGGAGGGGCTCCTACTGGCCCAAGCGCTATATCAAACCAATAAAGGCATGATCTGAGTAACACTACGGTGTGCAGTCCGATCCCATAACTGTCTCAATAACATGCTCTCTGCCTCACTCGGTCATTACTCTCCAGTCTTGCTCACATAGGCTCACAAATGCATGAACTAGCAATGATAAATATACATGAAATCAACAATTACCAAGACTAAGGCATGAAATGATATACTATGACAGGACTGAGTATACAAAATCAAATAAACACATAAGGAGACAGCAATATACGACCACTATGGTCTCGGCATGTTCGGCGTGAAGCCCTAACATTTGACTTAGCATGATTTCTAGCATTTTCACATTAAACACATCAATAAAAGTGAGGATATAAATTTGGAATAGCTACTAGACAGTGCCATGGATGATCTAGGCCACAAATTACTCGGTGCACGCCCGCACGACCATCACTTGGCATGCGCGTCACCTTAATTATAATCATATATCATTACTTACCTCAAAACCGGCTAAAATCCTAGCCCTCAATGCCTTTGCCTCAAAACTCGGCCACCGGTTTCTCCAAATCTACCAAAAATCAGATTTACATGATTAATATATACCAAAAAACAAAGTCCACCCAAACTTTATCAAATTCAACCAAAAATTCCGAAGTTGGCCAAACCCGACCCCCGGACCTGCGTCTCGAAATTCCATAAAAAATACAAAACTGGAATACTTACACCCTCACGAGTTCACACATACCAAATACACCCAAATCCGACAACAAATGGCCCCTCAAATCCTTAATTTAAAGTCTAGAACTTCTAGCCCTAATCCCTCAAATTACACCATTAAACCCCACTAATTTCACGATTAATCAGTCAAATACCAACATAGAGTCGAGTATTAGGTTCAAAAACGTTACCTCAATGTGTTTTCTTTGAATCCCTATTCAAAATCCCTCAAAAAGCTCCAAACCTGTCTTCAAAAATGGTGGAGTATGAGAAAATTCGCAAAGTGCAACTTATATAGGTTCTATCAGGGATCCCGCATCTGCGGACACTTAACTCGCACCTGCGGTCCATGGTGCACATCTGCAGAACTCACTTACGTCCACTTCGCATCTACGGTTACCCTTCTCACCAGCGGGCTTGCAGGTGTGAGCCTCGCTTCTGCACCTGCGCTCAATTGCCCAGGCCTCATCTTCCGCATATGCGATCCAGAACTGCACATGCGATCGTCGCACCTGCGGCTTCCCATCCACAGGTGCGGCCACACCAGAAGAATTACACCAGCCTATTTTCAGTAGTTCAAACTTCCCAAATCACATAAACCATCCGAAACACGCCCAGGGCGCTCGGGGCCTCAACCAAATTTATCAACACGTCATATATCAACATACAAACTAAGTCGAACCCCACTCAAACCAACATCAATTCACCCAATGTACTCGAAATTCAAACCTAGGGATTTCTGAACTTTCGAAATACGCCAACGATGTCGAATTTGACCAAACCTCATCCGAATGACCTAAATTTTTGCACACACATCCAAAATGACACTACAAACCTGTTCCAACTTTTGGAATTCCATTCATGCCCCCATAGCTAATTTTCCACACCCGACCGGAAATCGCCAAAACTCATATTTCGCCAATTCAAACTGAATTCTATCATGGACCTCCAATAACATTCTGAATACACTCCTAAGTCCCAAATAACCTAACAAAACCATCTGAAACATAAAAAATCCATTCCGAGATCATATACCTATAAGTCAACTTTCGGTTGACTTTTCCAACTATTGAGCCAAGCTAAGAGACTAAGTGTCTCCTTTTATCTCCACAATCACTCAGAACCCGAGCCAACCAACCCAACACCACACAAAAGAGATGAACCACACAACAAATAAAGCAGAAATAGGGGAAACAGGCTAGACTCTCGGAACGACCGGCCGGGTCGTTACATTCTGCTTACGCAGACTTTTAACAGAGTCAAAATTTCCTCGATTTGGGATTTAAAAATAAATGGTGACTCATAACACCATAAATAATTTTGAGTGGCAAATCTTAAATAATTAAAATAACCCCAATTCGAATAATGTCACTTAAATTAGAAAAACTCCCATATCCCCCTTTCAGAAAAAAGAGGTGTGACAGAGGCTGAACTAGAAACTGATCTGGAATTAAACCGAAGTTTAAGCTAAAACTATGCTGAACCTGAACTACTATCTGAACGGGTAAATATTTGGAATTATGAGATATATCTACCTAATCAGGCAACTGTACATATGAACAATCCTCATGTATAGTCATGCAATGCAAACTGCATCTATATACGCGTATATAACATTCATTACTGGCGTTATGGGCTATATCTCCAAGCAGATAAATATATAATAAATAGGCCTGATTGGTGTTATAGGCTATCTCCCCAGCTTATAATGAATAGGCCTCTCTTGTGTTATGGGTTATATTCCCCCACTATAATCAATGTAAGCATGTATGAGGCATAGCACATGTGGCAGCATCATATTGACTCATGGGGTCAAGAAGGAAACAATAAACGGAATCACAAATGTAATCTGACGCTCGTCGTCCATAAGAGGGACGAAGGAGACTATCCCTATTTCAGGGAGAAATTAAGTATGTACATGATATACTAAGGCTAATTAACTCATTAGGATCCCTCTAGAATCAATTTAGAACCCAAGACCTCAAAATTTGTCCAACTCTTCGAATTTCCAAATATTTTTGTAGAGTTTCCCCTAATACTGGATGATCCAAAGAAAAAAAGCAAGCACCACAATATACATGGGAATAGATATCCGACCAAGATGATAACATCAAACTAAAGGAGATAAGTCATCCACAATAGTGTCAAATGATCGACAAAATGGAATTATGAATGTAATGCCGGCTCATAGTGGCTAACTTGTGACAAGAATGTCCAAAAATGATTAATCTGAGTACACATGATATTTTAAGCTTATATAATCACTAGTTTTTTGACACGTGCATTTCACGTGTATACCCAGTCATGTAATATGCGATTTTAATAATGCCAATAATATTAGTTTAATAAAGCTTTGAGTAGGTATAACTGAAAGAATAAAGTATAAGTTTATGTAAATAACGTAGATTTGCGACTGCATTTGGTAAGTATTTCAGAGTTTGTTACCTCAACATCATTGATCAAGGTGATTCAAATATCAGTAAAAGCATGCCTGGGACCAGTGAGATAGCAGTTGATGTTAGATCGTTCTTCTCATGGATTCTGCTCAATCTTAATTTGGGGAATCTTTATATAATGAATTTTTTTTCCTGAAAGAAAAAAGTAGTGGATGCACATGTATCCACAATTATGGATTTGTATGCGGTCGAAATCAGGAAGCCCGATTTTGTAGGCTCGAGATATTGCATCGAGGGCATAAGTTCAGAAGAGGTCAAGCTCGGGTTTGAAGGTGGGATAAGAGGTTCGAGGGCTTGGGTGCTCGTTGAAGCCAGGTACGACTGATGCCGAATAATGCCGTTATGAGTTTGTTATGGAAAGGAAAAGATTCTCGCCACGTCCCCAAATATCATGACGCAAATTTTGAGATAGAATTGTATGAATTAGTACAAATACGTACTAGGTTTTTATACAGTTATGCCAATAAAATTCTTTATTGTAAATAGAAGTGTACCTTATTTAGGATTTTCCCTCATATATAAAGGGGACCCCAATCATTTGTAATCCTATCTAATCATTGGCAAGGAATATACTATTTTACTTTCTCGTTCATTGTTCTTCATAATCATTCTCTAGCTTTATTGCTCTCACTTTACTGTTCTTACTTTACAATCTCTAACCTACCTCGAGGTCAACGAACTTGAGGTCCATATCGCAAAAGTAACGCTGGCTTGTTTCTTCCACTCTTTTCCTTTATACTCTATATTACTCACCTACTAATGGTATTGGACTAGATCACGTATCTTTAAAACCACAAATAAAATTTAATTGTTACTCGTATTTTTGAGGTAAACAGTTTGGCGCCCACCGTGGGGCAAAGATAATAGTGATTATTTCAGTACTAATTTTCTGATAACACACGTTATTCCTCACACTTTTTCTTGTCAAAGATTCTTTGATTTCAGGCTAAAATATGTCGAACTCGGCAAACACACCAGTGCATGGCAATGACGGCCTCGGATTCCACGGGGAAAATGAAAATGCAACAGCTTCAGGAGCCGGTGTGCCACCGCTCAACCCTGGGGTAGCACCAGTTCCTAACCCAATCGATGTTGGTTAACACATTGTTATAAACATCGACTTGGGCATGGACGTCAGAGGAAGCATGCGTAGAGAACCTCAACCCAGTGGCCTAAGAACACAAGGTCGAGGAGATGGGGAAGTCAGTCTCCAAGCGATTTTTGAAATGTTGCAAGCGCAACAGATTGCCATCACTGTTGCAAAGCCAGCAATTGACTCCGAGCTTGGTGGGACCATAAACTATTCATCGTGCTGAACCAGTCCCGGAGAGGTCGAGAATCAACATATAAGGAGCTGATCCCACCATTGTGAGAATGCTCGAAGAAATCACAAAGAGGATCGATTCGGGAGAGAAAAGGTTCGAGGACAATGATAAAAAGGTGGAAACGTACAACTCGAGGGTCGACAAAATACCGGGAGCACCTAAGGTTTTAAAAAGACTGGATTCTAAAAAGTTTGTATAAAAAACCTTTTCCCCCGAGTGCGGCCCCAAAGCTTATTCCAAAGAAATTTCTCGTGGCCGACATACCCAAATACAACAGGACCATTGATCCCCATGAGCACATCACTACATATACTTGTTGTATAAAGGGAAACGATTTGGAGGACGACGAGATCAAGTTTGTTGTACTGAAGAAATTTGGGGAGACTTTGTCCGAAGGGGCCATGATTTGGTACCACAACCTGCCCCCGAACTCTATTGGTTTGTTTGCCATGTCGGCAGATTCGTTTGTAAAGGCACATTCTGGTGCTATAAAGGTTGTGACAAGAAAGCCAAACGTATTCAAAATTAAACAAAGGGACAACGAGATGTTAAGGGAGTTTGTATCCGGGTTCCAGTTGGAACAAATGGAGTTACCACCAGTCTCCAATGACTGGGCTGTTCAAGCTTTCACTCAGGGGCTAAACGAGTGGAGCTCGATAGCATCGAGGCAGTTGAAGCAAAACTTGATCGAGTATCCCTACATGACATGGGTGGATGTGCATAATAGATATCAGTCGATGATTAGGGTCGAAGATGATCAGTTGGGAGCCCCCTCGGGATCAGTTTATCCAGGAAGATTAGCTGCAAAAGAATCAAGAGATACAGACAGGGAACAGAGGCCGAGCAAGGACAGATATCAGCCATACGCTGAAGAGCGAAGGAAAAGCTCGAGGCGCAACATACCTCGGAATGATTGAAGAGTTGATCGAGGACAGAATTCTCGGGGACTCATATGCAAGACCGAGTTCGATAAGCATTCAGGACCGGTGGAGGCACCTCGATTGTTAGAATATAATTTTAGCATTGATGCCTCGGGTATCGTCTCAGCTATTGGAAAGTTAGAGATACCCAATGGCATAAACCCATACAAACTGACCCTTCTCTGAGGAAGCCCAACTTGATGTTCAAGTATCACGGTACACATGGGCACAAAACCGAGGATTGTAGGCAACTAAGAGAGGAGGTAGCCCAGTTGTTCAATGAGGGTCATCTTCGGTAATTTCCCAACGATAGGGCCAAGAACCATTTCAGAGAAAGAGATGCCAACATGAAGAATGAACTAAAGGAACCTCAACATGCTATTCACATGATCATCAGCGGAGTCGACATCCCACAGGGACCTATAGTACAACGCACCAAGGTATCAATCACAAGGGAGAAGCGGACTCGGGACTACATGCCCGAGGACACCCTCACATTCAATGAGGAATACACTAAGGGCTTATATCAGCCGCACAACAATGCACTGGTAATTTCTATTCTTTTAAATAAAGTTCAAGTTAAACGTGTTCTTGTGGATCCAAGTAGCTCGGAAAATATAATTAGGTCGAGGGTCGTGGAGCAGCTCAGGCTGCTTGACCGAATCATACTAGCATCTCGAGTGTTGAACAGCTTCAACATGGCAAGTGAAACAACGAAGGGGGAAATCATCCTCCCAGCAAACGTGGCCGGAACTATACAAGACACAAAGTTTCATGTCATTGAAGGTCACATGAGGTATAATGCTTTGCTTGGAAGTCCGTGGATCCACAGCATGAGGGATGTACCATCAACCCTTCATCAAATGATGAAGTTGCCAACAAAAGATGGCGTGAAATCGGTATATGGGGAGCAACATGCAGCTAAGGAGATGTTTTTAGTCCATGACGTGGCACCCATATCGACGCCCTCTAAATCGGAAAAGTCGAGCATCAAGGAGAAACAGGTATCCCAATAGCAATCACAATTTATATCCTCTGTTAAACCCAAGGAACAGGCAATCGAGGATGAAGAAGAAGATTTCCTTACCCCTCGATCTTTCATCGCCCCCGAGAAGTCATATGCGACAAAGTCCACGAACAAGGAACTTGAGCAGGTGATGCCGATCAAGTATTTGCCGGAACGAAAGCTATACTTAGGGAAGGGATTAACCCTCGAACTCAGGAAAAAACTCATTCAATTCCTTGTCGATAATATTGATTGCATTGCTTGGTCCCACTTAGATATAATAGGGATCCCACCGGAGATAACCATCCATCAACTAAGTGTCGATCCCGGATTTAAACTGGGGAGATAACATTACTGGTAAACATCGCTGAAACGGTACAGGAAGTTATGTTCTATGTTAACGAGGGGGATATGAGATACAACGCTTTGTTCGGGAGGCCATGGATTCACAATATGAGAGCAATGCCTTTGACACTACACCAGGTGTTAAAACTCCCAGCAGCCACCGGAGTCAAAACATTTTACGGAGAGCAATCGGCTTGCAAGGAAATGTTCGTGGTCGATGAAGTTATCCTGACATCTACACTTTCAACATCGGAGGGTCCAAACTGAAAAGTCAAAGACGAGGCCAAATAACAATCACTCATACCAGCCTTTGGCAGAATCAGAGTGACGAGGGGTAGAAGAGGACGGTGACTATAGAGTCCCTAGATATTTTATAGCCCCTGATGATTCCGACGCCACTAAATCGACGGTCGAGGAGATGGAACAAATCATATTGGTCGAGCATCCACCCGATCAAAATGTATACGTGGGAACGGGGTTATGTCCCTAGCTAACATTGATTGTTTTGCTTGGTCCCACCGTGATATGACAGGGATCCTGCGGGAGATAACTACCCACAATTTAAGACAGAACCCGAAATTCCACCCAGTCAAGTAGAAGAGTAGACCCCAGTCCGAGGTCAAACATTCTTTTCATCAAGGACGAGGTATCTAAACTCCTTAAAATAGGGTCCATTCGAGAGGTTAAATACCTGTATTGGTTAGAAAATGTAGTGGTAGTCCCTAAAAAAGGGAATAAATTAAGAACATGCGTAGACTACAAGGATTTGAATAAGACATGTCCCGACGACTCCTTCCCTTTGCCCAACATTGATCGCTTGCTCGATGCCACGGTCGGCCACGAGATACTCAGTTTTCTCGACGCCTACTCTGGGTACAACCAAATATGGATGAATCCAGATGATTAGGAAAAAACATCTTTCATCACTAAGTACGGCACATACTACTATAAGGTGATGTCGTTCGGATTAAAAAAATGCATGTGCTACTTATCAAAGCCTAGTAAACCGGATATTTGAGGAACATATAGGAAAATGAATGGAGGTTTACATTGACGATATGTTGGTTAAGTCCCTACAAGTAGAGGACCATTTAAAACATTTGCAGGAAACCTTCAACATATTGAAGAAGAACAATATGAAGTTGAACCTGGAGAAATATGCGTTTGGAGTCAGATCAGGTAAATTCTTCGAGTTAATGGTATCCAACCGGGGAATCGATATCAACTTTGACAAGATCAAAGCTATCGAAGATATCACTGTTGTGGACAACGTGAAGCAATGCAAAGATTAACCAGATGTATACATGCCTTGGAGTGATTCATCTTGAGGTCCTCCAATAAGAGCCACCAATTCTTCTCGCTACTGAAGAATAAGAATAACTTCTCATGGATCCCTAAATGACAACGAGCCTTGAAGGAACTCAAGCGATATCTATCGAGCCCACCATTGCTTCACACGCCGAAGGTAGATGAGCAACTATACTATACTTGGCAATATAGAAAATAGCAATAAGTGGAATCCTGGTTCGGGAAGATCAAGGTATCCAATTTACAATTTACTATGTTAGCAGGCCTCTAGGTGAGGCCAAAACTAGGTACCCTCACCTGGAAAAATTGGCGCTCGCTGTGCTAAGCGCCTCTAGGAAGCTGAAACCATATTTTCAGTGTCATCCTATATGTGTTGTGACTACTTAATGATTACAAAATATAATGAATAAAGCCGATCTCTCAGGACGATTGGCCAAATGGGTCGTGAAAGTCAGCGGGTACGATATTGAATACCGACCTCGGACAGCCTTTAAATCTCAAACTTTGGCAGATTTCATGGCCGACTTTACGCGGGCCCTAATACCTGAGGTTGAAAGAGAGTTGTTGGTAAACTCGGGGACTTCTTCTAAAATATGGACCCTCTTAATGGACATCGCCTCGAACACGAAAGGGTCCGGATGTGGCATCCTATTGAATCCACTGACAGGCAATGTAGTTAAACAGTCTATTAGGACTGTCAAATCGTCTAACAACGAGGCTGATTATAAGGCCATGATTGCAGGTATCAAACTAGCCAAAAGCTTGGGGACGAAGGTGATTGAAGCCAAGTGTGACTCCCTCTTCGTGGTGAAACAAGTCAATGGGACATTAGCAGTCAGAGAAGAATGAATGTAAAGGTACCTAGATAAGATGCAAGTAACATTAAATCAGTTCAAGCAATGGACTTTGCAACACGTACCCTGGGATCAAAATAGTGTATATGCCCTTGCTAGCTCAGGGTCATCGGTGGAAGACTACGAGCTCAACTCGGGGGAAGTCATACAACTCGTGTGATCGATAGTGGAAGAAGGCCACGCCGAGATAAACTCTACAAGCCTGACATGGGACTGGAGAAACAAATGTATAGAATATACGAGGACCGGAGAACTGCCCTTAAATCCAAAAGAATCAAGGGCCCTGGTACGAAGATAGCCCGATTCAGCTTGTCCGAAGATGCAACCTTGTTCAAAGGAACATTCGATGGACCACTAGTAATATGTCTAGGACCAAGAGATATCGAATACGTTTTGAGGGCAGTTCACGAAGGCACCTGCAAAAATCATTCATTCGTCGAATCATTAGTTCCAAAGGTAATCAGAGTTAGCTTCTACTAGATCAACATGGAAAAAGATGCAAAGGACTTCCGTACGAAAATGTGATGAATTCCAAAGACATGCTCCGATGATTCATCAACTCGGGGAGCTGCTCCATTCGGTTTTGTCACCATGGTCGTTCATGAAGTGGGGAATGGACATCGTTGGCCCCCTTCCATGGGCACCCGAGAAGGATCAATTTATGCGGTTTATGACTAACTATTTTTTGAAATGGGTAGAAGCCCTGGCATACGAGAAGTTTAGGGAGAAGGAAGTCATCGATTTCATTTGGGACCACATCATATGCCGATTCAGAATGCCCACCGATATCGTGTGTGACAACGGAAAACAATTTATCGACAACAAAGTAAGCAAATTTCTTGAAGACCATAAGATCAAAAGGATCCTATCAACACCCTATAATCCTAGTGGGAATGGACAAGCATAGTCGACCAAAAAAACCATACTCCAAAACCTTAAAAAGAGGTTAACAGATGGAAAAGGAAAATGGAAGGAAATCCTGCTTGAAGTCTTATGGGCATATTGTACGACCTCGAAGTCCAGCACTGGGGCCACCCCATTCTCTCTTGTTTACGACGTCGAAACCCTAATATTGTTTGAAGTCGGAGAACCAAGTCTCAATTTCCGATAGGCAACCAAGGAATCAAATGACGAGGCCATGAATACGAGCCTGGAGCTATTAGATGAAAGGCGTGAAGCCGCTCTTGTCCGGTTGTCTTCCTAAAAATAGCTTATCGAGAGATATTACAATCGAAGGGCCAACCTTCAACACTTTAATGTCAGGGACTTAGTATTAAGGAAGGTCACTCTAAGAACCCAAAAGTTGAACAAAGGGAAGCTGGGGCCGAAATTGGAAGGACCATATCAAATTATCGAGATCACAAGAAAGAGATCCTACAAACTCGGAACAATGAATGGCGAGCAACTACCAAACATCTGGAATATAACACACTTGAAATGATATTACTGCTAAGGTACAGCCCCATTCATTTCTTTTATTTACATTTTGAACTAACAATTGCATGTAACCAACAAGGAACGGTACAAATTTTTAGGTCTGAAAGCACGCGTTGCATTCTTTTCCCTTTGACCGATTTTGTCCCAAATGGCTTTTCCAGCAAGGTTTTTAACGAGGCAACAATGGATTGTGCTAACTTAGAATCGAAGGCCGGTCATGAATCAGTGTCAAAGATAGTATCAACAATATCCGAGGCTTATCTCTATGATAAACCTCAAACACCGGGGGGGGGGGGGGGGGGCATTACTCTCGGATAACGACTTTAGCAAGGAAAAAAACTTTGTGATTGAATAGTCTCATCTCGGTCGATAGGATTTATGGTAAGGGCTAAATGGTCAAAAATATTATGCCCGAATAGATTGCTCGAACCCCGGCACAAAGCTTGTACACATGCATGGGTATTACACACAATAATAAAAAGAAGTCTCTACCTTGCGGATAAATATCTTGTTCCGTAATTTTGTTTCTTTTATTATTTCTTAAAGAATTTCCTACACCCGATTCCTTAACAGTATCGAGCCCAAGGGCCACCATAATTCGAGTTCAGACGATCACTCCCACTCTGGGACTTCCATCCAAAGAAAAATTTGGACGGGCCAGGCTATTAAAGCCCGGGGGCACAATATCTATTAGGCAGCCCCCGTACATCAAAGGCTATGGCCATCCCCATTTAGGACTGTTATCTTAGGAAAGCCCAGATAATTCGGGATAACAAGCCCACTGGGATACACCCGAACTAAAATGGCTATGACCATATTAAAACAGCTTGTAGACATCCGAGACCCATAACCAAAAAAAGGCCTTAAAATTTTTTAACCGGTTCTAAAGTCTACCCTCGACAAACTATATTCTGAAAAATTATAAGTACATTGGACAAAAGACTCCCCTCATACCAAATCTCCTTAATGCTTTTAACAAAATAATGTCGAAGGGAAGGCCTGTACGAACATGCGAATATGACCTAACTATTTCATGGTAAGGCATTTTGATCTTTGCAAATATAAATAATAAAGCAAAGGAAAAACTCAGAAATTGTTGAAAGGAAAAAGCTTATATGTATATATCAAAAGATTTTTTTACAAGGGCCAAACGATCTCGATACAAATTTTTACAAAGCCCAAATGACCCCAAATAAAAAAGGAAGATAATAAAAAAAGAAGAAAAAATAAAATCATTTGTGAGGCGTCTTAGTGGCTTGGTCTTCAATGGGGACCACGTACATGTCCATTTTAAGCTCTTTCACGATATCCGTCTGGGCGGCGGCAATCGAGCTCAGCTGTGACTGGAGCTTCTCAATCTTTTTGGCCTGCACCTCGGCCTTTTCTTTTCCGCTATAAGCTGGACCTTAGTCAAAGCCAATTGCGTCCGATCAGTTTCCTTTTCCGAGGCCAGACGGTCCATCTTACATCTCTATTCGCCAGTCTCGGCCTTGATAACATCAAACTCAACTCAGAGTTGGTTGATCTGATCGATCTTCTGTTGCACCTGTGGATTCAGAACATTACTCACCGAGTCTAGCTCATCATCACTAACCTCAAATATTCTTTTTACCTTCTCAACCAGGTTGGCATGCTCCTTCTGAGCCACCTCTACCTCTGTTCGGAGGCTCTTAGCCTCCCCTTCACGTTGCTCGCTGAGAAGTTTGTAAGTATTTATCTTCTCGGTGAGCCCTCAGACCTCGCCCTCGAGCTGGTTCAGCTCATCCTGATATCAGAGAAAAGTCTCATGATGAAGAATCTAGGCCTATATAAACAAAGACAAATGTTTTGACTGTCTATAAATTAGTCTAATTAAAAGTCATCAGGAAGTATCTGAAGTTACCCGCCGGTTGCACTTCCTTGAACAAGCAGGGCTCGTCCACCTCATTCATCTTGGTTTGGTCTTCTTCGGTCACTAGACTGAAGGTGACTGGCCACCCCTAAGGGGGCAGAGAGGACCTCGATATCCTCCAGAACAGAGATGATGATCCGTCACGCCCCGACCTCAGATAGCGTGACTAGCTCTTAACCAAGATAACCTGACCGAGCAAGCCTGTACAATACCTTCTACCCGTACTTTCTCCTGAATAAAGAGAAGATCCATTTCATTAATTAGGAAGTGAGGAGATTCATGTGAACAACAACACCAATTCATTTTTCATCATCTATAAGTTTCAGAATACATACACTTTCATAGTTTAAAGTCAACGTGTGATGCGGTTATCAAAATTACTAATTTGACTTTCCCAACACCGACATACCACCCACATAATGTCTAATAGAGACTCTAATAGATACAAAAGAGTATGATGGTTGTGCCGGCAACAAGGCCCCGGTTATACCTCAAAACATAATAGGTAAAAACAAACTTTATACGACCCTGAATGAGTTGGGGCTCACCAAGTCAGCTGGGAAGAGGGTCTACCGCTATCAATGACCAAATCTGCCTGTTGTGGAACCACCTGCATCCATTAAAGATGCAGCGGCCCCGGTAAAAAGAACGTAAGTACATATGGAATAGTACTAGTATGAATGACTAATCACCCTCTCAATAGAACGAATGGTAAAACAAGAATGAACAATCATAAAATCAACACGAGTCTCAAACAATATCCAAAACATCAAGTTAGGAACAAGACAAGTTTTCAAGTGATTTCCATATTTTAAGTTGGGAGATCTTTAGTACCTATATGCCACCGTTTACAATTTCGATTACAATTTCCAACACAGTCACCACCATGTGTGTGGCATAGAATCCAATCACGACCTGGTCGGCTAGGCCATCTCATACAAGACATCAACCATAATTACAATTTCAATGTCAATTTACAACACAATCACCACCATGTGTGTGGCATGGCGTCCGATCACAACACGATCAAACAAGAGTCTTAAGTGCATTGAGATTTCTGACACAATCAGCATTAACTATCATTTGAAACGCAAATTGAATCCATAGCCTTTAGCTAGGCAACCAATACTTTGAAAACATGATCAAATAGTATCACAAATTAACAAGAGTACTTTGAATACATTTGAACACAAAGTCTTTTAACCCAAAGTTTGTTCGGAATAATTGAGTCATAATGAATATTTTGGGACTTATATGATATTGTAGGGTTCAATTTTATGGGAAGATTTTAGCCAATATGCCACTCGAGCTTCCTTAAACTCTAAAATGTTCCGGAATTCTTAGAAACTTTTATCTATTGTAGAAATGTAACAAACTGAACAAAAATTAGGAAGATGATCATAGTTCTAGCTCATTCGAGAATTTTATCAAACAGTAGGTGTACATTAAGGTTTCAAGGTCCTCTTATGGAGGATTCCATCATCCCACAACCCATTCTTTGCTATTTTTAGCTCAACAATCTGCCTACATCCCTTGATAACACATGCATGCAAAATAAACAACTCCCATACCAATGAATTATCTTACTAATTTCCCATTTCTAGTTAAATTTCGAAATTAAAGATTATGGTGTAGAATCTTATCTCTAGGATGAAAACCTAGTGTGATTTCCTTGTTAATCTTCCAAAAGTTGAGTAAGAATTGAGGAATAATTGGTTGAGGAACTGTCTCCTTCTCTAGATCCCTTTTTCACTCTGAAATTATCAGATTCTTCCTTAAGAAATGATCCATAGAGTCTATATAACGAAATGGGGTTGGGTTATAAAAACCAAACAAAATGAAGCCCCAACGACAATCTGTGGTCGCATATACGATCGCACAATGCTTTTACCACCCGCAGAATGGTTCGCGAAATGGCCCTCCGAAACTGGGCACCACTGCCTGGGTATGCCACTATTTTGCTGCCCGCAGACCCTTTCTAGGGTCACATAATGCACCGCAGAACTCCCCTCCGAAAAATCTACATGCTGGTTCTACGATCAGTGTGCGTCCCGCAAAATTGTTTGGCGGTCGCATAATTGGCCGCAAAATATCATCCAAAAGTTTCCTAAATAATTGCTTCACTCTGCGGCCATTCTGCGGCCCACAGAGTGATTCTGCGGCTGCATACTGGGTCGCATAAATGCCTTATTATGCCACGCTTTTTCCTTTAACTCCCCAGCGTACTGTTCAACCCAAAAAGTCTGTCTCTCTACTATCATTAACAAATACTCCTACCTCGGCACCACGAAACCCCGGGTTTTAGGTAAAACTTTTACGAGGCCTTACATGATCGATCGCTTCCGATCAAGATCCACACTCGGAGCTGGGAACTGGTTGATTAGTTTTGGGTTGAGGAAGGCCCTCTTGTTCCCGAAGGTGGACTCTTCCTTTCCACCGCTAAATCATCCAATCCGGTAACATCCTCCGTGCGGAGGGGGTCGTTCGCTCCCTGGGCCCCCTCGTTAGGGCGTTCTTTTACCAGCCTCCTTCTCAGTTTATTTTCTCCGAGCTCGGAGCCCTCATCCTCTTCTTCTCTCCGGCGTACTGTCATGACCCAATTTGGGATTGTGGCCATTGCGTAGGAGAAAGTGCTCCCAAGTAAGCCTCATTGGTATTTTACAGAAAATCGGTGTGAACAACCAATTTTTCCCCGCATGGAAATTACTCCTAAAAAGTAATCAACAAATAATATATAATGAATTTTAGGAACTTTTCTTTATTTAGTTGCATTTCATGCATGTTTAATACTTTAAAATTATAGAAAAAATCATAAAAAAGTTGTCACATTTTCATTTTGTGCCATTTTAGGATTAAACTGCATTTTTAGGATTTAGTTACATTATTAAATGCATCTTCTAAAAATCAAAATTGCATTCGTAGGTTAATTGATTATTAGTTTCACTAGTCCATCATTAGATAAAATAAATACATAGTCTAGCCAAGAAATAGATTTAAATTAAATTTGAGTCTAAAGTGGCTAATTCTGCAAAAGCATAAAAAGAAGAGAAGGCTGTTAAGGCTAAATTTGGAATGGGCCAATTTTCATGGCCCAATTTCCTCCTAATCCGCCCTAACCCTAAACCCCACCTGCACGACCCATTCCGACCCAATACCCATCCCCCTCACTTAAATGCACCAAGACCTAAAAATCAAAAGATAGATCTTCCTATCCCTACAGCGCCGGTTTCCCCCCCCCCCCCTCCCCTGCTTCTTCCTCACCCTTTTCACCATACACACGAGAAGCACCTCCCCTTACTCTTTCTACTTTAATCTCCTTAATCTGTCACTTGAAATCTAGTGGATGCCAGCCGCAAAACCTCCGTTGACGGCGAGCTTCGCCAAAAACCGGCAAAAACAAACCCGAGCTAGCCGCTGCCCCTCCCTTTCTTGACCTCTTGACTCTTTCATCTTACTCTTACTCATTTCATTCTCACAGTTGGAAACACAGAGATTCACATCTCTTTGAAAAAACACATAAAAAAACACCAAAAAAAAGGATTTAAAAATCCTTCTCAAATTTCTACTGTTTGCATCAATATTCTCGAACTTTCATGGATAGATTGAGGTAGACAATGTCATGGCTTGCTGCTGTTATTTTGGTGAAGGCTTGTTGTTGGGCTTCCATTTGGTAGTTGTTGCATCATGCCTTCGTTTGGCTCACTTTAGTGTTTAACCAAAGAATTAGACTCTTTGACTAAAGCTTATTTTTAAGATGAATATGGGTTACGGATAATCAAGGTAATGGAGAAAAATGAATAACAGACAATATTGCAGATATATAGAAAATTGAATTTGATTTTATTCGAGAATCAGATGCCTTTACAAGCTGTATTTCCTTCCATTATATAGGAGATTCTTATAACGTACGACTCTTGCTATGGTTACTCATTAATGACTAATTATGACATTAATGAGGCGTTACAAAGGATAACGGTAATTGGGGTTCGGTTACATAACGTTCGAGTAATCAATTGTGGGTCCTTGAATTTGCCCGTAGCTTTGTCTAGATTCATTCTGACCGTGCCTCTCTCCAGTTTTGATCAAGTTGAGTTTCCTGTGGCGAATAAGTTCGTGGGTTTACTTAATCGTGCCTCTTTGTACCGTACCTCTTCAAAGAATCACATCCAGCTGTCCCGTTTTTCTGTGTCCACGTGACTGCCTGAGTTGTCAAAAGGTGGCTTACGTGTGAAACTCTTTTTTACCTATACAGATAGTCCCCCCACTTACCATATAGTTAATGATTAATATTTGGTAAGTGGATATTCATTTATGGCGGGAATATTTTGCCGCTGATTTTCCTTGAATCATTGTATCCTTCTCTGTACCATAGGAGTCGTTTGTCACTTCCATTTAATGCTCATACCATGTCTCCTTTACAGATTGGTTCTGCATTTATTCGGCACCTTTTCGGGCTTTTTGCGGCTGCGCCAGTCTCAAAATGACATCTTCAATTATGACTTTTCATTATTATTTTCCTTTTTCTTCATGTTTGACGATTGTCTTCAAGTATAAATAAATGTTTTCTCTTCTTTGCTTCCACAAAAACTTTTATAACTTTGTCTTTTGTAAAGAACTTTCTTCTTCGCCTTTGTAAACATGTCTTCTTCAAACCAACCTCAAAGAGTAATAGATATTGAAAGTTTAACGCTATCTTCTGCTCCTACTAGGAGTAGGAGGGGTGCTATACTTAGAAGTCTAGGATCCACTCCTTCAAGGGGCTTGTCTTCTTCTTAGATAGTTTCTCCTCCTTCCACTAGATCTCCAGTTTCTCCGAGATTTAGGGTTTCTCGATCTTTGTCTAGAGGTAGAGGAAAACGCCTTCGTGAGCCTGGAGTCCATGAAATTGTCCCTGATGAGTTTGTTTTTACTAGGGATAGTCAAGTTCTTGTAGATCAATCTTCTTTTCTTGATAGTGTCAAAAGATATCCAACCCTTATAACTGAGGGTCACATTTCCCTTGTTTGTAGGGAATGCTTTTGGAGGTCTGACTTTCCTGTCTATATTCCGAATAGTAACCAAAGAATAACGTCTTACAAGACGGGATATTCTTTTGTTTACTTTCACTTTAGGGTTTGGACCCCCCATTGACCCAGTTATAATTGAATTTTGCCATTTTTCAATATCTGCTTAGGACAAGTTGGCCCGCTTGTGTGGCGAGTTGTCGCATGTCTTAGGAGTTTGTCTTATTTAGCCTCGGTTCCTTTTACCTTTAACAATCTTATTCACCTATACTCTCCTACCTTATTTTGTGAAGGGTTTTTTACTCTGACTGCTAGAAGTAAAAGAGTGTTGGTAACCCCTGAAGATGATAAGGATAGGGGTTGGTACCTCTGGTATGTTGTTGTACCCACTGTTGATTTAGTGGGTGAAGAAAATCTTCCCTTCCCTGAGAAGTGGAATCGCACATGTGAGTATGCTTTAGCTCACATTTACTTTTTCTTGTTTTGTCTTGAGATGTTTTATTAACACCATGTCTGTTTTTTCTTCTCTCAGCAATCATGAATACTGTTGAGAATGTCTCCGGTATTCGTGATTGGGTAGAAAAGTTATTGTTTGTTGCTCCTTCAGAAGAAAGATCCTGGAAGTACCTCGCTGGGAGGTATGGTTGGCAAGTAAAGACCCACGGTAAGTGAAGCTCTTGTTCTTGCTTCTTTTCTTACTCGAGTCACTTTTTTTGTCGTTTAACTTTTTTCCCTTTTTAATAGGGTTCTCTCCTCGTAGGGTGTCTACTTCATCTATCCAGAAGATGTCCTTGGCTCAAGACCAAGAAATTATTGTTTGTTCATCTTCCTCGAAGAGGAAGATTAGTGAGTCTTGTTCTATAGAAGAAGAAGAAGAGGGTGCTTTAGTGTACAGGCCACGGAGAAGGCGAATGGTTTTAGATGATGAGCTTACAGCCTTAACCTTTCCTTCTGTGTCTGTGATTGAGCCCCCTGTCCTTGATGATGTTTCACATTCCTCTATTCATGAGGGTGTTGATCTTGCTCTTGACGACGTCCCTTTGGCTGCTGTCATTCCTACTTCTTTGAGAGAAGTTGTTTCGTCTGTTCCTTTGGCTATTTCAACTTCTGATGTTGTGTTGCCTGTAACTTCTTCAACTCTTCAACTCTCTGTGCCTGCTTCTTTGCCCGTGGCTTCTCCAGCTCCTCAACCTTCCGTGCCTGTTGTTGTTCCATCTCTGCCTGCTTCCATGCCTTCCGTTAGGGAAGTAGGGTCTTCCAGCAAAGAGATGCGGCAGGTGGTAATAAGGGTTCCAACTGAGGGGAATATTTTCAAGAAAACGGGTGAGTTCGAAGTGTGGCTCAAGCCTTTGTTAGGTCCCTCTGAGAAAGCAAAGCTAGCAAGCCATGGTGCTTTTACATAGGCCAATGAAGTCGTGCATACTTCTTTGAAGGTATGATGCAAGTTATCCTCTTTCACTCTCGTATATGAAATTTACCATATCTGACTGTTTTATTTCTTGTATATTAACCTTATAGGCATGGATCTTATGAAGAGGATTTCAAACACGGACCAAGAGAAAAGAGAGTTGCAGGCCGATGTTGATAATTGGAGAGCACAATATGATAGCTTAAGGACTGACATGGATGCTTTAGAAGAGGAAATGAGTACCTTAAAGTGGAAGATGAGACTCATGGTAGCAGAATTGGTAGTGGAGAGGGCTTCTTGCAGTCAGGCTGATAAAGATAAGAGTGTTCTGGAGTATTCGTTCGCGGAGCAGCTGTCTCGTGCCTTAGAGGAGATTAGAGACTTGGAGAACTTGTTGGGGCAGAATGAGGAATACTCAGGCGAGCTCGTGCAATCACTCACTCGTACTCAAGAAGACCTTCGTAGGGCTTTAGACAAAGCTCAAACTTTAGAGGATTCGATTATTCCATTAAGGGTCGCCCATGAAGCTGCGGAAACAGAGAAGTACGGATTGAGAGTTGAGCTTCAAGTATGGGCAAAGGATTATGATGATTTGGAAGAGGTGGCTAGTATCGATGTGAGCTGGGCGTATATGAATTCTCGCCTTGACGCATTGATGGAAATGAATCAAGAGGGCTTTTACCTTAGTGCTGAACTAGCCAAAACTAAGGAAGCCATGGAGAAGGATCAACAAGGTCATAACCTCTCTTCACCTGAAGGTGAGATTCCAGCCGCTCATGTCTCTTCATCTCCAGTTGCTCCCGCTCCTTCTACCACTGAAGTCAACCCCTCTCTTGAAAAGATTTAGTTAGTTTATCCCTTTTTTTCTTTTTCTTTTTATCAATTGGTGGTTACTCCCAGTCCCATCGGGGGTAAATTTGGATTTCCTTTAAGTCCCCAAATGACAACTTAGGGGAACCACAATGTATATAAAAAATTTATACGGCTAAGTATAAGTTAATACTTAGTTTTAGCCGTTTTAATATATAAATGTTAGTTAGACTTTTGTTGAGTTTCTGTTTCACTCTTTAAGCCTTTTGCATGCTTCATTTTTTGAATTTTTAGTTTTACCTCCGAGTTTTGCATGGGGAATGCTTTAGACTACTCGTACCTTTATTGTAATAGGCACGATGTCATATCAAATATGTTCCTTTTTGTAGTAGGCATAGTTTATGGAAGAGGGCCCTTTATAATTGACATGAAGAAGACGTCTCAACTTCATGATAATGCAATAGAGTGATAGGAATTTTACACATGTTTAAGAATGTTTCCAAGGAAAGTTTTTTGTTTGAACTTCCATGACATTTTACATGTGTTTGGTTATCGTCTAAAACTCATGTTTGCAACTGTTTTTGTTTAACAGATTTGATATACTCTCGTATTTTGTAACCGTTTTTTATAGGTAAAAGTTTTTCGATATTAATACAAGGAAACAACTATTTTTTACTAGTAACAGTTTTTATAAAGATTGGGGTTTTTACCCGCAACTATTTTGGAAACAGTTTTCTAATAAGTACGAGGGAAATGTTTTCTTATTCGTAACTGTTTTTATTTGATAACAGTTTCTTGAACAAATACAAGAATTTAGATCTTTCATCCATAATTGTTTTATTCGAGAACAGTTATTTGAATGAGTACATTGATGATGATCTTTTACCCCTAACATTTTTTGTTACAACAGCTTTGAATAAGTATAAAGATGCACATTTCTTTCTCATGACTAATATTTTGCCGGGTTTTGCCTTTTGCATTAGGCTTTGTATTTGGATGGCTCTTTTGATTTCTTTCGATTCTGCTCGTGT